>OZ038475.1:155060932-155278432 GCA_964036315.1 Acanthosepion esculentum | reverse complement strand
GTAGACATTTAGTTAGTTTCTCGGATTATATTTGCTTCTTTTGTAATAAATTTATTATTACTTTTTTCGACAATTGAAGTCACTCAATGGACGAAACCGATCGGCTAAGTTTTACTTTTGCGGTTTGCCTTTGTTTCTATTCATATTAATTTTGTCCTTTTAAAATGAAGATTGTTATAAGAACAGTTTTTGTGTTGTTTCTTTTCTTTGCTTTTCGTTTGTTTATACATTTGTAAAGTAAAGATGTACTGGTTGATTTAGGCCGTCAATACCGCAACAGAGGTCACAATTATCTGCTAGGGTAGGTTGTAGATTTGATGACCATAGCAATGAAGAGAAAGAAAGAGGAGAAAATATCAATTTTAGTTAAATGTTTGCTTAAATTTGTATGTGCTACTGTATGAAATACAAAAACAAGTGTGTGATTTTTATGTAGTAAGAGTTGTGATAATACAGCAGGAGTTATTTCCCTTTAACTTGTAATTCTTAAAGCCTTTTTAAAAGGAAATATTTTTATCTGGACTCACAAAAAAGATTTCAGTTTATGAAATAAAGTTCAATCTCAATGAAGAAATGTTCAGACCTGTTGAGTGATGAAGAAAATCTCTCTGTTAGAAGTTGAATAAGTTTCTATTGCTTGCAGTTAATGAGTTATAGCGTCTTCCATTAAGGATCAGACGCAGGCTCTTCACTACATTGTTGTGGTGCGAGAGAAAAGCAAAAAAGAAAGTTGAAAATGTTGCTCGTATTTATTTACTATCAAGTCACGTGATAGGCTCGAAAAACATAGATAGATTTTTGGCGGAAATATTTTCGTTCAGGTCAGAAACTAGGTCGATACAATTCGGACGTAGTTGAAAATATGATATTACGATAATTGACCAATCGGGAGTCAGAGAAATAGTAAGGTAGGATTTTAGCTCTTTTTGCACAGATTTTGTCAATAGCAGTACAGTTACGTAAGAAATGTATTGAAATCTTTTTTAATCAATGGAATTAGTTAGATCACAAATAAAATATCGTTAAATTGAGATAGATAAGTTTTTATTTTGTTTTCATTCACATTGTCCCTTTACACATACAAATTTAAACAAAATTGCTATTTAATCATGGTTGTAGAATTAGATTTCTACATTCTCTGTTTTAAACCTGTTAAAAGTGGATCACAGCTAAGTATTCTACGTTTGTGCTGAACCCATTAAAATCAGCTCCAGAGTTCAGTACGAAACAATGCTTTCTGATTGGTCCATAAATAATAATGTCATGTTTCTGCCTACGTTTGCTCGGTTGATCTCGAGTTGACCTGTTCATAGTAATGTGCCAAAAAATGTAAATGTTCTCAAGCCCATATGTGATCAAGAAAACTCATAAATATGAAACTTAGACACGACTTAGTCAGTGAGTCCTTAAAATAATCAACTTGTTACACGAATCCATGAAACCTAACTTCCTCGCTAAAAGTTAATTTTTATTAACATCAACCCGGCTTGTGAAATTCAATTTCTTTTCAACATCAACTCATCTAGTGACCAATTCAACCAAGACAAGATTAATCAAACAACTCACTCAATATCTTAACAACATAAAGGAAATCTTAACTATATCAGTCAAAGCAAGACAACTCTACAGTAAGTCAAGCAATCTATTTCATTCAGTTTCACCATCAACATAAACTGTTTAATTCCTTACCAGATCTATAACATAACACCTTTTATATTACCCTTGATCACACAACCAAGAACTCTAAAGTTTTAAACAACTTTATTATATCGTGTGTATTTTTTGTTATATAAAAATATTTTCTGCTAAAACAAATATCTTCCTATTTGATTATTTCTCTTGTTGTTGTTGTCTTTGTTGCATTTGATTTAGTAAAAATAGTAGAGGGTTGGTTTAATTTGTATTTTCTCACCGATACAGACTGGTTAATTCACTACATTATCATCAAGTCTACAACCTCCCTTAGCAGATAATTTAATTGTAACCTCCATTAACTTTTCATGGTTGCATATTATGTGCTTTGCAAGGGTGGACACATTTTTATTTTGAATTCAAAGTTGTTCTTCTCCTAAACTTCATCTAAACATGGTTGCCAACCACAGCTAGAGAACCCAGTCTGCCCTGTTATTTAACACAGAGATAACTTGAGAAGAGATGTGTATTTGTGCAAAGTATTTGTGAAAGTAACAAACTCAACTGGAAAACAAACTTGGCTCACCCATTTCTCAATCCAAGTAAACTGGTACCCCCATCCAAACATATACAGGGTTTATCTTTGAAAAATACTAAAAGAGATTTTTTACAAAAATGTTTTTGTAGTACAACCTTGTTCGGGGTGAATTGATTAAAAAAAAATGTCCAAACAAATGTTTACTTACTGAAATCTAAATTATTTAAAAACGTTGTTAAAGATTCATATTTAAAATATTTTAAATATGAATCTTTAACAACGTTTTTAAATAATTTAGATTTCAGTAAGTAAACATTTGTTTGGACATTTTTTTTAATCAATTCACCCCGAGCAAGGTGATAATTCTACTAAGACGCAAGGGATTACTGGAAGTGAAAGAGAAGGAAAATACTTTAGAAGGAACCAGAAACCTTCTCATAATATAAATCTTTTGTTCCATCTTTTCATTTGTAATCAATTCACCCGAAGCAAGGCGATAATGTCACTAAGACGCAAGGGATTACTGGAAATGAAAGAGAAGGAAAATACTTTAGAAGGAACCAGAAACCTTCTCATAATATAAATCTTTTATTCCATCTTTTCATTTGTAATCATTTCACCCGAAGCAAGGCGATAATGTCACTAAGACGCAAGGAATTACTGGAAGTGAAAGAGAAGGAAAATACTTTAGAAGGAACCAGAAACTCGATCCAAAATTGTATCATAATTTTTCTCATTGAAAGAAGTCATAATTGTAGAATCGATGCCTGAGGACATTTTTAATTATTTGAATTTCTTGGGGGGGGAATTAGCATTATTTACATTCAGACTAATGTCCTCATCTTTGTTTTTATTATCTCAACATTTTGGCTGTTGTACTTCCTGGTCTTCTTCAGATGTCTGATGATCCACTAGGTTATTCTCCCATGAGAGAATAGCATATTAGATTAAAGCGATGGGCTAAGAATTTGGTGACTTAGTAATTGTGAGTTCAATCTCTGGGCCGGGCAGTACATATTTAGATTCAACAATAATAATAATTCAATAGGGTGAGCAATAACTGAGCAGTACTAAATAAAAACAAGACAAGATATCTGTAGAGTCACGTACTGCAAGACAAGACCAATCTAATCCCATAGATTAAATAAAGGGTTCAGTTTTAATTTCCCTGAACATTACCCACATCAGCAGACATGTGGAGAAGCCTGGAGAACACAACAAAGGTGAGTCCAAACATAAATAAAAATACTTTTACAGATTTATCTTAAAAAGGAATCTATTTTTGTATGAAACTTCATTGTTGTTGTTTTTTTATTTTCATTCTTGTTTGTTTTATTAGAGGTCATTTTAGTGAATAAATTATTGATTTCAATACTACAACATTGTATATTTTGCCTTTATTTTATATTTCCTGTTTGTATACAAGAACAGTCAAATGGAAAATGCTTAGATTCCTTACATATTATTTTGAAAGTAAATTCATATTTACTTACAAGTTAACATGTAATACATAAACATCTAAAACAATATCCTTAAAATAAGTTTGTTATCCGACAAAAACCTTCAGTGAATTATTATTATCTTTCATGAATTAAATTAATGTGAAGAATTAGATTCATAATATAAATTACAATAGTCAAATCAGTTAAGAACAAGTCATTTCCACAGTAGACTGCCGAGCCACTTCTGTGCCGTCTCATAAACACACTATAGTAGATTTTGTGCACTTTTGGGAGAATCGGCTCCGAAAAGTCTCCCCAAAGCTCATACACTGATTGGTCAGTATCGACCAATCAGATTCTCTGCTCGTGGAGAATGATTCTTCCCGCGCAGCACTCCTGATTCAATGGTCACCTATAAAAGCAAGAGAAAAGAGGAGACGCACTAGTGAGACTTTAGCTGCCACAGAAATCCACGACAGTTGAAGCTATGCGCCCATCTTCTCATTCAAAACTCACAAACTGCATATTCTTTCACACTTACATAATTTTTCCTCTTGCACAGCAGAACTGTTAAAAAACATTTATAACAAACTAATAACTCTTTTCTTTCAGAGAACTTTAATAGACTTTGATAGTCAAGGAGAGACAACTCTCGTCTTACTCATTGCATGCTTTTTTTATACACATTCTTTATTGTATGCGTTGTTGAATACAATTTTTATATATAAGGATACCTTTGCCTTATCCCTTTCTTCACATCAGTTTGGTTTCCTAATCAAAATTAAATAAATGTGGTGGAAGTCCGCCACAACACCAGTTATTAATCACATCCAACATCAACATTATTCATCAAGTCTTTAACAGCAAGTTTTCATTACTTAAACTTTTATTATAAAAAATTACTACAATACATTTTTGTAAACAATTACAATACATTTTTGTAAAAAATAAAAAATTACCAGCAATACATTATTCTAAAAAAATAAAATTAAATAAAAAATTAAATAATATCATTTTTTAAACAAAAAAAAAATTACCAGCAATCCATTTTTGCAAAAGAAATTACTAATGCTCACAAGAAAATTAAATTTCGACATTAGATGGCCCATAAAGTCTTGATAAACATACTTAAAATTTTGTTTTCTTTCATTTTTTTTGTCATTGTTAAATGCAAACACTTCATTCAAACCAAAACCTGAACATTTTTATACATTAAGATTTTATATTAATTTATGTTGAAAAACAATGACGGCATATATGAAATTAATATTTTTTAAATCATTACTATTATTCGATAGTTTTCGTTTACAAGTCTTAAGTTTTATACAGGGTGTCCATAAAGTTCGTGTGCACTTTAAAAATTTATAACTTTATTTGTATTTACGATATAAATAATCTGTAAACAATGTTATAAATTTTAATGTACCTATAGCTAAAATAACTAATGTGATTTCAGGCATTACTGTAAATCAGTTGGAAAATGTTTTCCGTGAACTGCAAAATCGTATTTTGTATTGCTAATGATGGAGGACATGTGGAAACTTAAATAAAATTTCAATAAAACCTTAAAAAATATAGATTTACTTCTTTCTAATCCTTTTTACAAATTATTTCTATCGCAAATACAAATAAAGTTATAATTTTTTTAAAGTGCCCACGAACTTTATGGACACTGTATATTTTTCTAATTATTATTATAATTTACATTGCTCTTTCAATGAATCAGTCGTTTCACCACCAGGCTTTTAAAAATCTTAGAATAGTCCACCATTATCATAACAAAGGCACTGCCACTTGGCATCGCCAGTTCAAGAGAGATAACTATAGTACAGCAAAAATATTATAAAACACATGGCATAGAGAATTTTTTAGAATTAATGGCTTTATGACAATATAAAGTTGTCTCCCCTTATTCACACATAGGTGACACGGTTCAAGATGCAAGTTGATGCAAAAAAACGGAAGAGAATAGGAAACGGTTTTTTTGTTTTGCTATCCATACGTGCATGTGACCAAATTTAATTTTCAGTAATAATAGATTAACAATAACAATTAATTGACAATAACTAATAATAAAATAGAATAATTGTTGAAGCAGAATATTCATTCTTTCTTTATTAAAATCAATAACATATTTCTCATTAAAAAACAACAACAAAAAAAGGTACCTCCACTAATTCGATATACGTAAGATTTAATTTTTTAAATTTTTCTAGAAGCTTTCATATTAGGTTTAATTATCGAAAGCTAAAGGACTTAAAGTTTACTATTTCCAATAAGCAAAATACAGGATTTAAATTTTACTATTAGAAATAAGCAAAATACTTTCAGTAAAATCGATGAAATCAGACATTGTGACACATTTGTAAACAAAAGTTTATTATCGGTTTAAAAATCTTGCAAATATAAAATATATGTTCCTGAAACGTTATTAATTAAATTAGCAAATTTAAATTCTGATTTGAAACAAATATTACTTACAGCATAAAATGTTGTATACAAGCATTTCTTAATCACGGGATTTGTTTTTCTGACGTGTTGATCAATTTATCGACAGCCTAACGCGTTGACAAGTTAAGTATGGTGAAAGAGAATTGCTAGAATTTTATTTATATATGAGAATTTTTCCCCAAGTGAGAACAACCCTTAAAACACGAGACCTTCTAATGAGAATATCATGTATAAACTTGCATATTTAGAAAAAATAGGACGTTTAAACACAAAGATCGAAATTCTTATAAAAATATTCGGGGTCGTCAGATTGTTATATAAGCTTTGCAATATATGCTAGTAAATATAGTCGCTTTAATTTAATAACAATGTCCTAAGAGCTACAACATTAAAAAAAACTAATTTTTTGAAAAATTCGATTAAAAGATTTCCAAATTTTATTCAATTTAAAACTAAATGAATGAAAACAAATTTTGTAAGAATTCATTTTACAACTGGATCCGGCACAAATTTTTTTAAAAATTCGTTTAAAAGATTTCCAAATTTTATTCAATTTAAAACTGTAAATAAATGAAAACAAATTTTGTAAGAATTCATTTTTCAGCTGGATCCGGCACAAATTTTGTTTTTAAATTCGTTTAAAACATTTCCAAATTTTATTCAATTTAAAACTGTAAATAAATGAAAACAAATTTTGTAAGAATTCATTTTTCAGCTAGATCCTACACAAATTTTGTTTTTAAATTCGTTTAAAAGATTTCCAAATTTTATTCAATTTAAAACTGTAAATAAATGAAAACAAATTTTGTAAGAATTCATTTTTCAGCTGGATCCGGCACAATTTTTTTTTTTAAATTCGTTTAAAACATTTCCAAATTTTATTCAATTTAAAACTGTAAATATATGAAAACAAATTTTGTAAGAATTCATTTTTCAGCTGGATCCGGCACAAAGCTTATCTTAGCTGGTCATGGAACAGATACTATACTTTGATCATAACCGCTGAGCCGTGGAATGATTGTTTTTTGAGTTATTTTGAGTCCTTTTTATATCTTGCATCAGTTGTTACAATGATTGCTGGTGAAGCCTTTTCTTTTGTTTATTTTTAACAAATGTGGCAGTGCCGACTGGATATGACAGGTACTTCTTATCAATGAAATAACTGCATTTCAGAAAATATTTTAAAATATTCTTTTGTCAAAAATGTACGGTTGATGATTCTGAAATTGAAATGTTTAGTATAATTATGATGTTTATGGTTACCTGCTTATGGAGAGCAGGTTCAACGAAGATTTGACGAATAAAGTTTTATGCAGAAGGGCTTTGGTTTTATGATTGGAATATAGTGTAGAAAAATGAATTAAGTTCATTCGTTTCTAGAAATCAGACGAGTTGAAGAGTTTGTTGGGTTGCCTCCTCCTAATTTTCGGAACCGCTCCTAGGGGACGCTCTCCGGACTATAAATACTCTGCGATATTTTTCTCATTCTCTTTTTACCTTATCCGCGTATTTGTCAACATGTAAAACTATCGAGGATATAGCATTCCCTTAGGGAAACGTATGAACATGCATACACACACACACGTACGTACGCATATTCACTCACTTCACATACTTTGGACCAAAACGGTTTTCACATTCATTTGACACACACATTTTTGCCTTTTTCACTTGTAGCCCTTTATTGTTAATACATTATCATTAATTTTTTTGTGTATATATATATATATATATTTGTTTTTGTCGTTTCTTTAATTTTTTTACGTGGACTCACATCCTGAGTCCACCATGTTTGATGTCTGTAATTCAGGAGACAACTCAAACACCGACGTTACTAATGCCCGAAACAATTTGGGAAGCCCATTAACTGGCCCGCAACAAGTTGGTGACGTCCGACATGATCATCATTTTCTCCTGATAACAAGAAACAGACAAGGCAATATATATGTGTGTGTGTGTGTGTGTGTGTGTGTGTGTGTGTGTGTGTGTGTGTGTGTGTACAGACGCAAATATACATTTACATACCTTTTTCAAACCGAGAGCCAGTGAAGAAAAACATCGACAAACTTTTCTTTCTACTGTACCACGCATGACGGACACTAAACTTATAGCAAAAAAAACATTTTAACAGCTACAAAATTAGTGATTAAACTCTATGAAAGTGCAAAATCAAGAATTCCAAATACTACAACACATGATGTTCTCCTAGTCGGCAAATAGATTTTTTTTTTGCAACACGTGGGACCCCCCAAAAATCGCTATTCGCCTTTCAATTACTGCTATAGGCAACAATATATACGCCTCTTCCCTTTTTTGCTTAACCCTGCAGTATACGTCAACATTTTGAGTCAATATACAGACTTCTCAGTCATTTGAAAATATCGACTTTAGCAAACAACGAACAAAGCAACATTACGCTCGACTTGATCTCAACCGACAGACATCTTTAAATAGTTTTTTTTCGACAAAGCGAAAATACAACTCCATTTCAACTTTAATAAACACTGTTTCTTCTGGGCTCATCAGATAAAGTGTGACATATCTCAAAAGACGACTCACTGTCTTTCTGAAAAGAATGTATGGACTCCCACTGAGATTTATACAGATATAAGGTGATAGAAGATCATAGTAGGGACTGTGAATGAAATGACCACCAAGTTACCATCACAATCCTTAAAAAGGGGTCTAACGAATAAACAAACATATACGACTTATTTTATTGCCCTCATAATTGTAAGCAGGCAAATGTTGAGTTCAAACTATTATAGTGTCAAGCATTAAAATTGAAGACAGAGAACTTACGGATTTAGAAAAACCTATTTAATCAACAGATAAAACTGTGTTTTATAGAAATCTGAAGAAGTTATTTGGGACTTCTTCATCATTCCAACACTGAGCAACGTCGGAAATCCGTTTTTAGTTTTGTAGGACTAGAATCAGGCACAAGCTTGCAAGATATTCTTCGAATCTTATCTAAATACGCCCCCAGACCAATTACCAGAATAGCTAATGCGTTCCATTTGAATTTTTTAACTTAGTAATACCACGGAAAGGCACACAGTGTGTAGTTCTTACATTTAGTGATCAAGATAAATCACTTGCAGCAACCTATAATGTTACATCAGGAATCAAAGTAATATCTATGCCAGGTTACCAAATATATGTTGGGCAGCCTTCATCTGGCTGACGAAACATAATTACCCAAACATTTATAAAAGAAACATTGTGCATACAGCTAAAGTTGATTTGGAAGAATGTAAATGAAGTTTTTATTTTTATTTTTTAAATGAAACAAAAGACAATATGCTAACAATGTATAAAAATTTGTTACATGCATTCTCTCTGATCCTGAAAGGGAAAACTAGTTGATGTTATAGTCATTACGAGCAGGTGTTGCAGACCCGATAGAGGTGCAGACCTGGCTTACGAAAATAAGGCCTTGTGCCAGATACTAAACACTACTACCGAATCCACAAACAAAGTAAAAAAAAGAAAATATAAAGACGTGTTCTTTTTACTGTACAAACGTACGAGGTAAAAAGAAGTAGACAGGCAAGACGACAAAGGTAAATGAACAAACATAAATTTTTATTAGAGTTTAACAAGTAATTTGTCTTCTATGAAGACCTTCAGTAAATGTACTGGAAATGTTATAGTTAATAAAGAGGCCAAGTAGTTTAGTAAATTGTCTTCTGTAGAGACCTTCAGTAAGGTTACTGGAAATGTTGTCGTGAATGAAATTTAATTGTCTTCAGTGAAGACCTTCAGTAAGATACTGGAAAATATGGTAGTTGATAAAAAGGTAGATAAAGTTCCGCGCCAAAATTTAAATTCAAGATGGCCAAGGCGGGAAAAGTTCCTCAGGAAGAAAGTCCATTGTAATGCATAATAAACATACGGCAAGGAAAAAAATACTCACTGCGAGAGTTTATAAATGTGAGTGTATGTAATTCTTTTTAGGTAACAGGTTCTGAAGGACAGTTCGAAGAATATGAAAAATGCTTTGTTCTTCAGGTTGGAAGTTTCAAAAGTTCCTGGAAGTTGGCGGCTCGCTAAAGATGTTAGCCTCGGGACGAAAAATCCGTCATCGCAAGGTGTCGTATGTGTTAAGGTCCAGCGACGAGCCATGAGGTCTAGGAAATGTTTGCCGATAAAATATCCCTGCCGGTATATATGGGTTACCGGCGAGAGACAAGTGAGCCTGCCTGCCGGGTCAAACGGCCCAGGGCGACTGATTTTGAAAAGCCCAATTAGTCGTGACGTCAGAGCGAAAACGCGCGAAATATAATATCTCACTCACTCTCGGCTAAGAACTACGGTTTACTACTATGACCGGCCGAAAGTGAGAGGAAGGGGTGAAAAACTCGCGCGTGCGTCAAATTGAAGGTGGGGATAGCGTGATATCCCACACAGGTTATATTGATCAAGTCAGAGACATATCTTTCTCCGGTGTTTAAAAAAGTTTGTCTCTTTAAAAAGAAAAAAAATACATGGCTATGCTGGTTGGCCATTAAGTCTCCTGACAGATCGATTGCAGTGCATACTAATTAGGGAAAAGAAAGACAAGTTACCCCATCATTTTGCATTAGCAAAACTGATAACAAGGACATAAAAAGAGGTAAGTGTGTGTATATTGAAATGTCCTTCACATGTAAGCGTATCTAAAAGTTCTATTAATGGCTTACATTTGAAAAGAGTTCCTTCTTAGCTTGGTAGAGATATTAGCCTAGAGCATTTGCATGCTATGTTCCATGCGACACGTAGTTAGCTGGGGACTAAGAAGTCGGGCGTAGGAGAAACGAGACACGTCTTGTTCATACAGTAGGCTGTAGTAAAGAGACATAAAAATAAGCGAAAGAGACTTTCTCAGACATTGAGTGGACATTTAGAAAAGTTTCAGCGATTACACTGCGTGCCAAATTATTATCGAGATAACTTTTTTCTAATATTTCAAAAACCGTCCAATCAATTCAAACAAAATGTTCACATAATGTTGGCAACACTGACCTACGCAATCACTGAAATTTTCGTACTGATCTGCGTAATGTAAACAAACTAGCGCCATATTTGTTAAATTATTAAAATATGTGAACCAGCTAAATTATTAAAATATGTGAACCAGCTATAAAGAAATCCTTATTATTTATAATTTTATAAAGTTCGAATCAATTGGCAAGTAGCTGATGTTTTGCCAACAATTACAATAAACAATCTAATAAATGAATATAGTGTTTATTATTTTTGTTTTCAATTCTTAATAAGGAAGAAAATGTATAAATTCACTTTCATATATGTAAGTTTTATTACAATTCTAATCATTGCTTTTTAAAACAATCGTCCTTTTGGCACTCGTTTTTTTTTTGTTTTTTTTTTTGCGGGCACAAAGGTTCACGTTTACCAAATACGAGGGTCATGCAATAAATAAGTTGAATTTTTCGGTATAAGGACTTCTAATACAGATAGAAGCTTAATCTTTTTTTATTTTTTTTATTTTTGCTTTACTTCTTTTTCACATGGATTTAATTTCTTTTGCAGATTAAAAAAAAGAGTTTTGGCGATTAACAAAGATGGCCGACCAAGAAGTATGCTCCAGGATTGAACAACGGTCAGTTATCAAGTTTTTTGGTTGCTGAAGGGTGCAGTTGAAATTCATAGGAGAATGTCAACTATGTATGGTGCCACATGTTTCAGCCAAACAAATGTCCACAAGTGGGCTAAATTGTTTAAAGAAGGACGGAGCAGTGTTGAGGATGAAGACAGGCCTACAGAAGTGAGGTCTCCTGAGGTGATCGAATCAGTCAATGACCTCATTCGATCTGACAGAAGGGTGACAGTGGATGGCATTGCAAGGACTTTGAGCTTATCTGTTGGGACAAACGCAGGAGTCATCAGTCAGAAGGAGTCATCTTGCATCATGACAACGCAAGGCCTCACACAGCAGCCCAAACGGTGCAGACCATCAACGAGCTGGGCTGGGAACTGCTCCCTCATCCCCCTTACAGCCCAGACTTTGCACCTTCAGACTTTCACCTGTTTGGTCCCTTGAAAGCGTTCACGAGAGGCACGAAGTTTAAAAGTGACGATGAAGTTGTGAGCGACTGGCTGAGACATCAGTCCAAAGATTTTTACGCTGAGGGAATACGGAAGCTTGTGCACAGATGGGGAAAATGTGTGACAGTACTTGGAGACTACGTTGAAAAAAATGTAAGGTTCTATCTGTAATAGAAGTCCTTATACCAAAAAATTCACCTTATTTATTAAATGACCCTCGTATATCATTCAAACTAATTATAAATTAGCCTTAAAAATTATTTTCATCTAATATAAGAAAGATATCAGACGTTGAATATCATCAGTTGGTGCAGCGAACGACGGATGTGCGGAGGACGTAGTCACTTTGCCAAAGACTCTGAAACTCGACAACAACGACCGAGGAAAACCAGAGGCACCAGGTGAGTCCGATGTTAACAGCAGCAGCCGAGGCCACAACGCAATGAAAACCTCTCTATCCCTACTGTGTGTGCGTGATCTTTCTCTAGTACTCCGATGCAATAACAATTCCTGTGTTGCTGTTGCCTTGTTAGGGCTAGAAATAAAGACACAAAGAGAGGAATTGAGTTAAACAAATATATTAGCAGAAACAGTAATACAAACATATACAAACAAGAGTGTTGCAGCAAGAATGTTTGGTCCGACTTTCAGAGCTGACTGCTGGAAACTTCCCTCTCCAAAAGGCAGTACCTGCTCCTATTTATAGCTGGGAGAGTTCATGCGTGCGTGGGTAAATTACCATAACATATGTGTGGTGATTACCCCTACTTGATCTGCCAAGACACCGTTATGTGGGGCTGTTTAAGTACTATAAAAGGACGAACATATATTTCTCTCTCTTTTTTTTCCCTTCTTCCAACCTAGCAAGAAGTAGGTAACAACAACAGCACAGCATATCACACACGCACAGACAATGGCGTCATAAAAGCTCATAATAAGCAAGACGGCACGAAAGGCCAACAAGAAGCACATAATCATAGACAACACAAAGGCATTATACAGCATAAACTATAATTAAGAAGACAACAATTTAGACTTGTTTATTTTTTACATAAGTTTGTGGCAATTAAGGTTCTTTACTAAGGACTATATCCAGGTACCAGCACAGATTCGCTAAAAACTGAGCATACCATGATGAAAAAAAAAATGACCCAAGATTAATAAAAACGAATTTTTATCGTCAAAATCTTTATGTTTTATTAAGAGGACAGCCCAAAGCCTTTTTTGATGAAGTTATATTACATTAAATTCGAAATTTTGGCTAAAAAAAATTATGTTTTATTGCGTCAGTATAAATAGTATAGGAAATTTTAATGTCTTTTTTGTGGTGAAAAACACATTAATTGGAAAATTCTTGAAAAATATTAAATAATCATCAGATTTTAATGAAACTTTCAGGATTTATTCACAAATGAATGAAATTATTGTAGCAATGTTTCTTTTTTAGGAAATCTTGGTAATCTTTGTCATCTGCGCAAATCTTCTGAACCAGTAGAACATACAAGAAATGGTCAGCCATCACCAACCTCTACAGACTCTTTAAGTTTGCCATATGACACAGCGAAAACACAAAAAGCCCCTGCAACTCTGACCCTAACCCCCATCAGCCTGTTGCGAGCGAAGGCACTAATACAACCGAACTAGAAAAATGCGAATATCTTGTTGGGATTCACACACGTACTAGACGAGGGACACAACAGCCAGCGTATCTGAAGGACTTTATCAAACTGATCAAGGACCGTAGTTTCTACATACAAAAGGTGGGATGTATCGTAGCGTCCCCAATATTCCCGTTCATGTCTATGGCGGGATGAGTTATTATTTCAGGACCTTTGCCCTTTTCTTTGTTGCATTTACCTCCCCCTTTCTTCTACGCAACATGACAGGTTTATTTAGATTTTATAATCAACTACATTTCTCTTAGTCGTTTGTTTATTATTAACACAATCTAAATTCTCCCCTTGGACATTTCATAACATTTTTAATACATTATAGGTCATCTGATTTAGGAAGTTGCTGCATGCATATCACCCAGACATTAAACAACCTATCCCATACACTTGGGTTAAATACTACGGAAGGTCCATCATTTGACTTAACCAGCAACTACTCAACGCCAGCACCGGACATTTAAACTGACCTTTCGAACTTGGGCTTTTTTTCCGGCCATCTTCTTAACTTACCTGGATTCGACTTTTAACATTTAGTCCCAGTTATATAATCTTTGATCTTCTATCCGGTCACTATCCCTCCATTTATTTCATTCATTCTTTGTTCTGCTTTCTTTTCGATTCGTTTAACCGAAACATTATTATAAATAAATTTCGTATTAACTTAGGTTTGTTGTTTTTCTTGTCCTATTGTTGACCTGTCAGATTAACATCATTTATTTTTTAAATGTTTGCGGGCTTCCTGCGATTCATCTTTACTTGGGCTCACATTTCCTATATTATATCGACTCCCCTTCGGGGGTCCGCAACAGATGTTACATAATTGTTTAATGTATACTCCCTTTGCATTCCCCTAATCGACGTTAAGGAACGTGATTCTCGCTCCCCGATACGCCCCTTTTCTCCTTAACCACTTATTCTTTTTTTTCCGGTACCTAATAAACGCCGATCACGTTTCGTGTCGGCTTTCTCAAACCTGAGTCTATCCTGTTCCCTACGACTTAATGTAACATTGACTTTGGACACTTCCAACATACAACCCAACGAACGTACAAACCTGATTCTCCCAACTACATGTAATTGTTAACGCTAAAAAGATCACATCCCAAAATTCACGATATGCATATGTAGTAGAAAAACGTCCTACGCATGTTGCAACTGAGGTTGTTGATTTACTGAAACAAATGCCCGAGGAAAAACATTACGAGACATTGAAAAATGCTGCTATACGACGCACGGGCAGATTCGACGAAAGAAGGCTGCATGACATGTTTAATAATATGCCTTTCGGTGACATGAAGCTGTAGTGGAAAGTTTGGTGGTTACCATTTGTTTAATGGTGTTGACGGCCCAAATCAATCCATACAATTTTTTACTCTACGAATATCTTAAGCAAAATGCAAAATCAAGAGAAAACAACAACAAAAAAAAACATTTGGGATAAAAGACAAAATGTAAATATTTGAATAAAATTAATTTTCAATATATTTTTGTAATGAAAATGTTTTACAAAAATGTAGTAGATTATTTTAAGTGAAATCTTGTTAGTTTAATTTATGTTGAACTCAAGTTTGGTGAAAGATTAAATTTTTTTAATGAGTTTTGATTTGAAAGGATTTTTGTTAGAATCTGTGTTTGAAGATTCTGTAAATTAATTGCAAGAGAAAAATTTACATTTAAGAATTTACTGTTCATGTAAGTAGTAAATGTTTGTAAAGTTGAATGCAATTTTGTGACCAAAGAAGTTATCTACCTTTGATTATTTTGTGTAATACAATGTTTTCGAATGTTGAGAAATAAAGTTGATTTGTTAGCAGGAATTTGTTTAACTTCTGTGTAAGGAATTTGGTCAGTGCATAGGAATAAAGTTCACTGGTGAGTTTTGGTGAGTTAATGTGAATATCGTTAAGTTTGTATAATGTTCGTATGAATAAAAAAAAACTTAAGATTGTGTGGCGTGAAGTTTAGTTGCAGTTCACTTGATGTCACAAGGCTCACTGGCAGGTATGAATGAGTTTCTGTTTTTATTTGCTTCGGGTGGGTCACAGAGACTTGGCGCGAACTTGTATTTCTGTCAGGAGCTGTAAAAATTTGTTAAGCGTTGGTGGATAGTCACACCTACTTGTATATTTATTAACCAATGAGGGCTCGAGATTTTTTTTGGAAAGTGTATGAAGTTGAAAGTGTTTTGTGATCCACTTTTTGCACAGATTTGACCAAACTATTTTTGGGTATTGGAATAAAGTAGAATTTGGGTTCTACAAAGCCATCCCAACTACCAAGAAAAATGCGGGCACTGCTAGGTGAAAACACTATGCTTGACACAGTATTAAAAAAAACCTGTGTAGAGACAAACTTCACATACATATAACGCAAATCATCACTTCCAGGCGAATTGAAACTGGACAGATTCTCAGAAATTGCTGATAAAATACACGAAAATAACGCCCAAGAGAAGAATTCACTACAGTGAACAACCAGGACAGATTGTGACAATTAGAATAAATATAAGAGAGTTAAGTATTCAAATTCAAAGCTTAATGAAAAATCAACAGTAAAATAGCCATCGCTCTCACGCAGACTTTAAAAAGAATTCCTACTCTCCGCTCTGCTTCGACATTCCATGCCGAAAATAACCCCTTTTATGTTACATTTAAAAGATATGTTGCTGCTGGTAGAATCTTGACACTCAGCTAAAAACAAAAACCTGTGTAGACAGAATGAATTTTGACCAAACAAGATAAGGAACTAATAGGAAACGTATATAAATTTAACATTTAATGTTGAAATGAAAACGATACATATTAAATTTCTAAAAGTTTCCTATTGGTTCCTTATATATATATATATATATATATATATATATATATATATATATATATATATGAATTTATCTGAAATACAACGATAAAAACTGAAAATCAGTAGCGAAAACGATACGTTTATGTATTCTCAGTAAGGAGTATATCTACCAAGTACAAGACCGCACATGTTGTCGAGATATTCGAGTGGCTGAATACTTTTTTGACAGATATCATACACACATATATATATATATATATATATATATATATATATATATATATATATATATTGGACTCTCCCGTCGTTTTCGACGTACCACCCGAACATATCATTGGATTAATCATTATAGTGGTGATTTGGAAAAGCCGAATAAAGAGAAGTGATGCATAGTATGCCACAAGGTTCCCGAGCAAATATATATATATATATATATATATATATATATATATATATATATATATATATATATATATATATGCAATTTTTATATATATTATTTATATATTATATATACGCGGTACTTATTGGAAAGCGCTCAATATCGGTGATAGAGCTAACACATTTAGTTCCATCAATGTGAGTTTTTGACTCACAAGGAGCGTGAAACTCAGGGTCACAAAATGACATCAATCCAACTATATATATATATATATATATATATATATATATATATATATATATATATATATATATATTATAAATTAATTGATTTAAAATATGTTTTTTTTTTGCTACACAGTGATAACCATGTTTCAGAAATGGAAGCTAAAGCCCCCGAATTTAATTTTGTTATTAAACCAAAGACATTAGTTCCATTTCCTCGTCAAGCGAATTTTGGAGTAACTTATTTTTTTAAATTTACGGTTGTTAAAAGCACGGCAAAGATTCATAATTGAGGGTTTCCAAGGATACCGATAAATCCATTCATCTAGACAAGGGGTGGTAGGGTGTTCAAATTTTAATTTTCATTGTATCAGCTAATAGTTACATTCTAAAGCGGGGTTATGTTTAGAGATCTGGGTAGGGATGTATCTTTCAACAAATTCTGACATCCGTTAAATTCAGGTCATCTGGGTTTTTTTTTTTTTCCCTAATGGCAAAAATTCTTACGGTACTTTTTCTATTTGTTTATTTAAAGATTTTGAGGGACTGTTTAGGCTAGAATATGTTTTAACCACATTTCTAAAAAATTATTTTTAATATTTAATACTATATTTGTTTTTTAAAACCAAGTCAATGTATTAGAATTACTTACAGTATGTAAAATTATTTTTTCTTATCGAGTATAAATAAATATGTATATTGCCAGATTAAATTATTAATAATTTTTTTTTATGTAAACTTTATGACAATGACGGCAAAGGTGGCTAAATTATTTCACTAATTCAGTAAACTTTTATTTTTTATAAATTTAGTAATATAAATTTTCCCATGTATGTACAAAGGACATGGGTCATTTAATGTCCAATATATTCTAACTTATTAATTTCATTTGACTTTAGGTGTTCTATTGGATTCTTTTAAGTGTTTGAATTGCTTTGATAGAGGTGTTAAGGTTAGAGTGCGTTTTATTTAATTACAATTTTAAAAGATGTTTAGGTTAGAATCCGTTTAATTACAATTTTAAAAATTCTACTTTTAAATTTAACATTTTAAATTTAATCGGCTATATTTTTTATAAAACAATTAAATGTAATAGAATTACTTACATTATTTAAAATTATTTATTCACATCAAATATGAGTATGCATATTATCAGGTAATTTTTTTTTATTTAAATATTATTTAAAAAAAACTTTTGACAATGACGGCATAATATAGCTATTTCATTTCTCTGATTCAGTAAATTTTTATTTTTTATAAACTTAGTAATATATAGTTTTTCATGTATGCATAAAGGACATGGGTCATTTAATGACCTACATATTCTAGCTTTTCTTATTAACTTCCATTTTACTGTAGGTGTTTTATTGGATTCTTTTAGGTTCCAGAAGTACTTCGAGAGAGATGTTTGATTTTTATATTTATAATTTATTTATCCTAAACGAACTTTGATGTTGGTTGAACCTTTTTTGAACTCATTGCTAGTGCAACCTATATATATTTTTATGTTTTCAGGGTTTTCAATAGAAGATATATTGCATTGGTATACTAATGATTCCATGCAACATTTATTTTGTAGAGGACAGTTTTGAGGGTTTCTACAATTACATAATTTTTGTTTACCCTCATTAGTTGTTGTTTGTATTTTTCCATTGTCTAAAGTTTTTTGGTTCTGGTATAAGTGTTTATTTAAGATATTAGTATTATGTTTCTTAATAATTTTCTCTAGGTTATCAGTACAGCTATAACTTAATTTTAGTGTATTTCTATTGAAAATAGTACTTAGTTTACTTTCACAGGGAAAATGCTTGAGTATTAATGCCCTAATTTGTTTTTTACCATTTGGTTGTATGGGGGTGTATACCAAATTATTTTTCTACTTCTGTTTTTTCTATGCTTACCATTTTCATTTTTAATATAAGATAGTTTTAGGTTTTTGTAGCCACTATCTTTTAGAACTCTATTATAGAAATTAATATGTTCATCGAAAATCTTGTCATTTGCTGAATTTGTACTAATTCTTTTTCGGATAGATAAAGGTATATGTTTAATTATAGATGAGGGGTGATTTGATTTAGGGTGTATATATAAAGGATTCGTATTGAGTTTTTTATAAGGTGTGTATGTATTTTTCTTTAAATTTAATGTTATATCAAGGAAGTTAACTTTTTTTAATTTAGTGCTGACGGTAATTTTTAAACCCATGCTTTTAAATTCTTTATATAATGCCTTTCTAATTTTATCTATTTTGAAGTTAGTAGAGTTTCTAATAACCATAAGATCATCGTCCCTGTATAAACCAATGCCAGTTGAATCAATATCACGGTGCGCTGTAAGGTTGTATAATATAAAAAGACCTATGAGATCAGAAGACTCAGCTGAGTCTAGTGATCCCATTGTGATGTCAAAGTGGTCATATGAATTCTTTACCCATTGCTCACCTTTATGAATCAGTACTGATTTCTTCGCATTTAAGATAATGTTCTTTTCCTCTTCAGTAATATCCGTGTACTGGGTGGCAATATATATATATACAGGGTGACTGAAAGTAACTCCTTATTTTATGTATGTTGAACTCTATCGTCTAACTATAATTTTTGCAAGGTGGGAAGTGTCAGTCATACCTAAAATAGAGTTACATTTCACTCATGTGTATGTGCATTTGAAACATCTCCAGTTCTATATCGTGTGTCCAAATAATTTTTTTCTTTATTTTTTCTCCGTTTTTTTTTTTTTTCGTAATGTTACAACTTTTATGACCATTAAATAAGCTTTTGTACATTGTTACTTTTTTTTATTATTTCTCTTCCGTCTGTTGTCTTGGGTCATTTGTTATTTGGGCAAATTGCATTTGTTTACAAAACAGGTGTGCTGTTATCTACTTTGAACAAAATATCAAAAAGGTGACGGACAAGTGATAAAACAGATTATTTACTCTTCAAATCTTGTAACGATAAAGTTATGTTTGTTAAAAGGGTGAAAAAAGAAAGAACGGAAGAGCAAGAAGCGGACACAATAAGAAATAGGAAAGTAAGGAAAAGAACAAAAAGAAAATAATAAAATAAAATAAAGGCGAGTGAAATAAAATGAAAATGTTCAACTGAGTCAATAACCAATCCTACAGAAAATTGAGAAAACCTGAACTAATTCAAATCGATCTAAAAATCCTGTATATTCTTCTTGCAAAGTAAACATTTAAAAACAGTAAACTTCCTCTCCTGGGCTTTTTTTATATGACGTAAAACGAATCTGATAAATCAGCAACGACAAAGACGAATCAAGTCCTACGTTGCGTTATCTACGGCAGCGATTACTGTGTTCTCTTCTCTACTAACTATCGTGGCATGTCAGTGTCAAGATCTTTATGGAGATCAAATGATGAAATAAACATCAAGGAGAGATGGATTCATCCTTCCAATTTCGTTTCTTCTTTCATATGTTCTTTCAGGACGTAGGCGATTATGGTTTTCCACATCTTGCTGTCTTTGGTTATTCTATAACCCCTTTACGATCTCTTTTTGTCTTTGTTCTGCTACCTATGCACTCAAACTCAAGAAGGTTATACGTTGTTTCATCCTGCTTATCTTGGTTTCAATATGTCCTGTGAGTGCTCAGTTTTCTAACCCTTCTTTTTTCAATGCATTCAAGAAATTTTAGCTGTTTCTTTTTAATTCATTTAGCGAACTGATAAATGATTGGCTACTTGGCGCCTCTTTCTCTTCTCGGTTCTTCCCTGATACAAGCCCACCCCCCAATAGATAATAATCACAGAGAGACACTCAGAAGCGGAAGAGACTACATTCCACTCCCAAATGGGTTTGTTATTCTCGGCTTCTCACCTTCGGCTCACCTTCAAGATGGGGGCTGAAAAGTGTTTGCTTCGACCGGAAAAGACTTAAATAAAGAGAATTGAATCGAATCGAGAACCTTTCAGCACCGCTCGAAAATGTTGGCGAATGGTCAAGGAAAATATCAAAGTTATTCTTCGTATGAAATATGTTCTACGTTTCCACCTTGATAAAAAAATTAGTAGTAAGTACTAATTAGTAATATCTTACTATCTAGTAAAGCTTTCTACTTAACAGGATTAACCCATTTCGTTATCAGTGTTCCTTAACGTAAACACTAAAGAACTAGCCATCAATTTTGTGTTGAGATAGAAATACGAGATTTATATTTTAAGAAACTGGTCGGTTAAAAATTCTTGCCTTGCAGTAGATAAAGTGTTCGTGACGATTTCAGATTTTCTACTATCATGATGGATTTAGGTATTATTATTTGCTATTATTTACTGTTGTAAATTTATCTATTTTGCTGATGTACTTCAACATTTACGATAATTTCCGCTCTTCATCCGAGAAGATCTACTGCGTATAAAACAAGCGTGACTCGTTTTATATGAATTAAAAAGTAAAACCGAGCGGGACATATTACATCGAAGTAAAGAGAAATCTCAGGCTGTTAATTAGAGAAATATGTTAACAAGCAAAGAACACATTGGTGGTTTCAAAAATTAACTTCAGAGAATATGCAAAATCAGCCTTGAGAAGGTCTTTTAATAGCCATTGATGTCGAATATTTAATACAAAATGCCAAAGATAACCACAGAACAATGACACGAATATCTTCTGTCATTTGACTGCAAACAATGGACAAATTGGAAAAATGAACTTCACATGTAATGACAGAAAATCTGAAACAGTGTTGTTTTGAGGTTTGCTCATCACTTCTTGTAACAATAAAAAATGTTCTTACTTGTGATGAGAATATAAGAATTTGGTGTTATCAAGATCGATTGGGTGTATTATGTTGTATTTTTGAAATTGTGAAACTCGTGATTCCACTGTTCTTCGAGGTTTTAGCCCCTGAATTATAAGAATCCAGATTAAAACTTTTATGCTCTATACAGTGGTGTCATCTTAGAAGTTCGCGTGAATCGATAGTTAAAATTATAAAAGCTTAGCGAACCGGTTGTTGGATTATCCGAAAATAATCTTATATATTAATAGCCGATATATAATAGCTAAAAATATAATTAATACCACTGCTGTAAGTTCTATGGAGGCTGAAAGAAGTTTTTTTTTTTGTGATGAACATAATTTTATTCTGACAAAGGAAATCGTCTTGAAGTTGAAAATGTGGCAAATCTTCTAGTCATAAATTTGATAGTTCTTCCATTGGATCTTTGGAACTGCAGTGATTCAGTTTGAATGTGGCTAAGAAAGCATAACACTGCGGAAGACACTTTGAAAAAAACATCATACTTCTGAACAGGAATATGATGTGAACAGAATTTCAATCTGGAAATTTAATAAATAAATGTTTTCTATTAAATTATCAAAATAGCTTAATTCTTTTTGATACTACAGGAGACCCCCCACCCCACACACACACACAAAATAGAAAGTTTGGTACGGTTTATTTAATTGCTGGAATTTTTGTTACAGTTATTTGAAACAGCAGCAAAGGATAGAAATTTAGTAGCTTAAAACAGAACAAAAACACAAATGTCAGATGTGGTGTTTAAACTAAAGATCTCTGGCAAAATTTCTTGGCATTTTTTCTGTCCCCAAATTGGATGTTCTTTCTTAAAGAGAACAATCACCTTGCGTTGAAAAATTTGATAACTGCGGCATCCTGGAACAACAAATGGTTAAAATATTTATATGTTAGTTAATTTTTTACTTCATTCATATATTAAATATATAGTTAATTTTTTTATGTTTGTTGATTTTTTTTGTTCATTCATATAGTGAAATGTATAGTTAATTTTTTTTATATATGTTAGTTAATTTTTTTCATCACATAGTAAATCTAAAATTTCCTGTTTTTTGTCAGGCACTCCGTATAAATTGATTTATTTCCATTCTCAGATTGAAAAGAAAATAAGCAGAATAGGTTCCTAATGATAACCTGCTTTATAGAAGCAGTTCCTGGACATTTGAGGTGACATTATTGGCTATGTATTGGGTTGGTGCATAATTATCAGGCGTTTTAAAATACTATTTATTATGAAAAAAGAAACATAACAATTCAGCAATAACATTTTTAAATGATTATTCCAGAGCGTATGATTAACGACACGCATTTTTATAACCTAAAAATAAAATAGTATTTTTATCAAAAAATTAAACAAAACAACAATTTTTATTAACAAATAACTCGCCTACAAAAACGCCTGATAATTATGCACCGACCAATATGTTTACAGGCTTGCGGGACCAGATCACACTCTTTATTTCATCTCAAGGTACTGGAAGCACTTTATATTGGGTCCCGCATGCCTTCCCTGTGTAAACAGCGTGAGAGTTTGTTGGGACAGCATAATGTCTCCAGCAGTTATTTGTCTCTAGCCCCTTGTGTTCATTTTTTTTTCCTCCCCAATTCCTTTTCATTGCACATTTTCTAGTGTGTTTTTTTAAAATTTAAGTTAAATCTCCCGTTGGAAGCCTAAAGAGCCGGAGTGAAACCGGTGGCTTCGCTTTTAATATGTCTAGTAATATTAAGCTTCAGACTTTTATTTCTGTGATTAAATTTTTACCTACAAAAATATCTTTATATATATATATATATATATAAGTAAATAAACATTGAAGTTAACACTCAGAGGCGACAGTCTTTTTCATGCTAGACGCAATCGTCAGGCCTGAAGAGTCATGTTTGACTTAGGAAGCGGGCCAGGTCGATAATTTTCTACATGAAGAATTGATAAATTCTAACGTCAAGCAAGACTCACCAAACACTGTAAACAGAACGTATATATATAAAAAAAAGCATTTATTCTTATTCAAGTTTTTTTTTTTTTTTTTTTTTTTTTTCAACTGTGACTTCATTCTGTCTGGACCAACCCAATACGACAATTCCCGTCGACGATTCGATCTTTGTCAGCCTTATGATGAAAACCAAAAACAACGTGGGATAAAGCAAGGCTTGGGTCGAAGCGGCTAACTCATTGATCAGCCGTGGGGACTGGACATCAGGCAGACCGGACGAGAAGAAGGTTACAGGTATATTTTTATCTGAATTCCTCATTCTTGTTATACTTGCCTTGACCAGTGTCAGATCAATGTGTTTTTTTTTATGTTTGCGAGTATCGTCTGATATAGACACCCAGGTGCCCGCAACGGCCTCTCGTCCGGTTCACACTCCTCCCATGTCTTTTGAATAGATGTAGAGTTTTATCCCTTGTTTCCTTTTTAAGATTGTGTTTTTCCGGTTTCTTCTAAAGTCTTCTCATTCTGTTTCCCTTCCATTATCCCCTTTGCGTCTTAGTGACGTGATCGCCTTGCTTGGGGTGAATTGATTAGAAAAGAAAATCTACCCACGACCCGATGGCATAAAAAGGCTATAAACGAAACAATAAATCTCCACTCAAAACCTCGGATTAAAAGTGGATAGAAAAAGAAACAGTCAACAAATGAAAAAGAAACAGTCAACAAATGAAAAAGAAACAGTCAACAAATGAAACACCCCGTGACACCTCTTAGTGAAAAATATATAATAAAAGAGGAAACGATAATCGTCTCCAAAGCCCATCGTAAAAAGTGGATAGAAAAAAAATCTCCCCTTGACTCCTCGTACGTAATACAACAGGATTATTTTTTTTTCTAATATTAAAAAAAATAAGAAACAAGCAATTTATTCATTTATTTATTTTAAATCTCTTGAAAACACTTTAGTTTTCTAGTGAATAAATACGACAGGTGAGAGTTGCCATTTGTGACTTCTTTTTTTTTTTAAATTGATTTTACCCATTTTTTAATCTACTTCTTAATTTATTTTTATACATTTTTTATTTATTTTTTTCCTTTTCTTAATTTTTTTTTTTATCCATTTTTTAAAATTATTTATTGATATTTTTATTTTGCTAATGTTTTGATTTTATCATTTTTCACCTGGATTTTTACTTCAAATCGCAAGAAGCTCGTCAAAACATAATTTCCAGTCCTTGCGGATGTTTTGCTAATTAGCCATTACTGCCCGATATCTTATCGGCCTTTTTTCCCCATGTATAGTGTATGGAAAGAGACAAAAAATCCCCTCCCCACTAAAAAAAAAAAGAAAAGACTTCTATTTCGCTTCCAGGTTACAGGCGTTTGAAAGCTGGAAAATAGGTCAGTTTAAAACACTGGGTGGCAACATCCAAAAGCAAGAAAAAAATGAATTCAGTTGTCCGAATACAACTCGAGACGTTTTTTGTACTGAAGATTAAAAAAAAAGAATTTCTTTTACACTACACGATTTATACGAACAGTGAGATCCCGACAATATCGTGCATATGGTAGGGAGAGTGTTTCAGTTTAGGGTTGCTATGACAACAGCTTTAGTTCATGGTATCTCAGAAGAGGTCAGTTGGTAGAAATAGAAAGGAATGTAAATTGGTATCGCATACCTCAGATATGAGTTAGTGGATTGGATATTGAAGAAGAGAAAAACGAACAACTCAAGATTTAGGTCTGGATTTCTAATTTTATCTGTTGTTTGAATCAGGGAACAATCAAAGCATATGAAAAATCAAATTTAGCAGCGATTCGTTTGATTAACTAGGAGGGAATTTTTTTTAAGTTTTAGAATCCGGACTCTATTTTTCTACAGAAGCTGAGACACAGTGAAAACGTTTTCTAAACTTATTTTTGGGGGGGAAATGATTTTGGTCAAGAGAAGTGGACATTTCCGCTACTCTCGGTAATTTCACCAAATCGAGGTTTTTATCGTTTTATTTTTATTTATACTAGATTTTTTTTCAACATACTGACGCGTGTTGAAATCCTCACAGTTACTGTTGAAGTTATCGCGAACATTTGTTGTCAAGATTTACAAACTCTACGTTTCGGTCAATTTCGCAAACCAATCAATGAAATTTAAATAAGCTGATTTATTTGGAAAAATACTTTGACAAAAACCCTACCTCGCGGTTTAATAATGTCTTTAATTTTATTTTATTTTATTTTTATAGGACTCCGCGGTAAACAATATTTAAGAAAAAATTCTCCCCTACCCCCTTTTCCTTTTTCACAACGATAAATAAATTCTTAAGATTTCTTACTCTTGAGCATGCAACAGACAACTGGCCATGCGTACATATTTCTTTCTGGAACTAAATTCCAACTTTTTGAAGCGTTTAGATTTGTTATTTGTTTATAATTCTCACAAACGCAGGGCGAACTGGAAACTTGATTCTTGTATAAAAACTTAAAGAAAAGATATACAAAAACAATATTGGATTTTTATTAAATAAGTATATGTTATTTAAATCATTAAATTGTTTTTAAAATATGAGTATTTTGTATGTAGAATAATAAAACTTTTCATTTTTCTAAAAAATAATGAAAATTTATTGTACTAAGCTACATATGCCCTAATAAAACCAACTGCACTTTGTATCCCTGTTTGCACTTCTCCCCAAAATTTGGTTTCAAGTGGTCAATGTATGGCTATTTTAGA
Organism: Acanthosepion esculentum; assembly: GCA_964036315.1. Lineage (NCBI taxonomy): Eukaryota > Metazoa > Mollusca > Cephalopoda > Sepiida > Sepiidae > Acanthosepion > Acanthosepion esculentum. The sequence continues at coordinate 155,251,796 of OZ038475.1, read as the reverse complement.
GGGTGTGACGGACGGACGGAAGTCACAAAACTTTATAGATAGATTGTTGTTCTTCGACTTGTGTTGTTCACCGTGGTAGTTTATTGATAGATGATTATTATCACAATTCAGCGGACAAGCAGAGCAGACAATTTCTTTTCCTCGATATTTAGTTACATAAAAATGCATCCACCCGGATTTAATACCTTGCTTGAGGTGAAAGAATACACGTGTATGAGCCACATAATTGTTAACATGTAATGTCTTCTTTCTTTCGCGTGCACCCTGGTGTGTTGTGTCTCACTTGTTACTCAGTTATATAAAAACAAAATAAAAGAAAAATATCGCCTTGAAATTGACTTCCATTTCCTTACACCCGTCCTTTACATGTACAAGATATCCACTGCTTTTAGTCTAACTAGGAGCTGTACCCACAACAGAAGCAGCACTTATCCGCTACACGTTGTTATTCGGCCTTCTAATAGAATCAGACAAATCTGGAACTCTATCAATACCAACCAGACGGGAAGCGCATTCTTTAACAGGTTCCTTTCTCAGAACAGTCAAGCATCACGGGATTAAAATCGAATATCAGTCTCCTGAAATCTCATCTTCCTAGACATAAGCAGTGCCGCCCAACAGGTTAGAGAATTTGACCATAAAAAGGATTTTATTCAAATAATTCCATCATATCTCTTTTACTGCAATACATTTGAGCATGTATACATAGAGTAATTTCAAAAAGGGTAGTGGCAAAAGCTTGTAGTACTGCATTTCGTTCATGTAAACCAGTGGTTCTTAACAGGGGTCACATGGCAACAAGAAAGCCCTGGTAAATTTAATGGGGACCACAGAAAAATTTTGGGACATGGAGGGGTACAAGTGCAATGAAAAGGGCCACATTGCCACAACACTGTTACCCTTTATATTTCAGTTTTAATAAACTTAAATTATGCAAAAAAATAATTTTTATGTGTGTATTTATGAAAAAGATTTATGTGCAGAACTTTTTATTTTGCTGAGCTTTTGAAATTTGTGTGCTGCACTTTTATATCCAGAACCTTTTTACCAAAATAAAAGTTTATTTCATTTTACCAGTTTGGTTTTTAAGGCAATCAATTTTGAAGTTTATATGGAGAAATATCGCTGTTTATTTGTCCCAGAAATTGTAAAATGAGTTTTTGCTAAAGTAAAAGGCGAGGGTAGGGGACCATAAAACATCTATTGAAATTATTACGGAGTCGCTAACTGGGTGCCCTGTGATTGGATGAAAAACAAACCATCACAGGCTACCTTTTTAGATTTTCACCAAACCCCCACGAGAGCGCTTTTTACGAACTCTCTTCCTCTTTTCCTTGTTGGGACCCTCAGAGACAACACGTTCCCCGTCTGCACTCTCCGTAATCTAAACACCAGGACACATGTGAGGATTTAGACAGCAACTGAAGCTCAGAAGTCAAGGCTCTATTTCTTCAACCCAACCAAAACGACACAGGAAATGTAAAACTGTTAAAAGGACGCATCTTTCAGATAAGTTCCGCAAACCCGGCTGTTTGCAAGAAACTTTCCTCTCTTTTCCTACAAATACAAGTTTTTTCAAACATTTTCATCTGTGTTTGTGTTCCTTTCTTCTTGCCGGCGTCACAATATTTTTGTTACCAAATATAATTGGGAAAATCCCAATAATTTGCAAACAGTTGAAACTAGAGTTTTACGCTAAGAATGTAAGAACCACGTGAAATAATTTAACACGAAATAGATTTGTGTAAATTAATATCAAAACGTGACGTCGCTTGAGGAAAGGGTATACACGTGCCAATCCCATTTTAGTGTTTACTACTAGGATTTGTCACAGTGAAGTTTCGTCCATCCTTTTTTATTTCCTTTGTTCTTAATTTGTTTGTGTAGAAATCGTTCGCTCAGCAGAATGAATGACTTTAAGCAGATTAAGGGTGTTAGAGCCTTAATTTTTAATAGGGATTCCTTTAAAAGGAAAATAACTTCTGCCATTGAATTAATGTCAGCAGAAGCATCCTTAAATAAGACTTGTTTTAAAAAACAAGAAAGCCTTATAAATAAATGTTTGACAGAGGTCGACGCAATTAACACAAAAATAAGTGAAGCTTGTGAAAAAGCCGATATCAATTTAGAAAAAAGCGGTAGGTTGGAAGACGAACAGTTAGGGACGGAGTTCGTTTACAACATATTTAAAAGGCTCACGGGACTGGAAGAGAATATTTCTAGTTCCAATACAGAATCCGTCCCAGTTCAAAATCCACAAGTGCCACTCACAACCTCGTGCGTTTCAGCCCCAAGGGTGGCAGTGTGTTAAATTCAGTGGAATTCAAGCCGGTAAAGTGGAGTTCGTTTACAACATATTTAAAAGGCTCACGGGACTGGAAGAGAAGATTTCTAGTTCCAATACAGAATCCGTCCCAGTTCAAAATCCACAAGTGCCACTCACAACCTCGTGCGTTTCAGCCCCAAGGTTGGCAGTGTGTTAAATTCAGTGGAATTCAAGCCGGTAAAGTGGAGTTCGTTTACAACATATTTAAAAGGCTCACGGGACTGGAAGAGAATATTTCTAGTTCCAATACAGAATCCGTCCCAGTTCAAAATCCACAAGTGCCACTCACAACCTCGTGCGTTTCAGCCCCAAGGGTGGCAGTGTGTTAAATTCAGTGGAATTCAAGCCGGTAAAGTGGAGTTCGCTTACAACATATTTAAAAGGCTCACGGGACTGGAAGAGAATATTTCTAGTTCCAATACAGAATCCGTCCCAGTTCAAAATCCACAAGTGCCACTCACAATCTCGTGCGTTTCAGCCCCAAGGGTGGCAGTGTGTTAAATTCAGTGGAATTCAAGCCGGTAAAGTGGAGTTCGTTTACAACATATTTAAAAGGCTCACGGGACTGGAAGAGAAGATTTCTAGTTCCAATACAGAATCCGTCCCAGTTCAAAATCCACAAGTGCCACTCACAACCTCGTGCGTTTCAGCCCCAAGGGTGGTAGTGTGTTAAATTCAGTGGAATTCAAGCCGGTAAAGTTGAGTTCGTTTACAACATATTTAAAAGGCTCACGGGACTGGAAGAGAATATTTCTAGTTCCAATACAGAATCCGTCCCAGTTCAAAATCCACAAGTGCCACTCACAACCTCGTGCGTTTCAGCCCCAAGGGTGGCAGTGTGTTAAATTCAGTACAATTCAAGCCGGTAAAGTGGAGTTCGTTTACAACATATTTAAAAGGCTCACGGGAATGGAAGAGAATATTTCTAGTTCCAATACAGAATCCGTCCCAGTTCAAAATCCACAAGTGCCACTCACAACCTCGTGCGTTTCAGCCCCAAGGGTGGCAGTGTGTTAAATTCAGTGGAATACAAGCCGGTAAAGTGGAGTTCGTTTACAACATATTTAAAAGGCTCACGGGAATGGAAGAGAAGATTTCTAGTTCCAATACAGAATCCGTCCCAGTTCAAAATCCACAAGTGCCACTCACAACCTCGTGCGTTTCAGCCCCAAGGGTGGCAGTGTGTTAAATTCAGTACAATTCAAGCCGGTAATGTTGAGTTCGTTTACAACATATTTAAAAGGCTCACGGGACTGCAAGAGAATATTTCTAGTTCCAATACAGAATCCGTCCCAGTTCAAAATCCACAAGTGCCACTCACAACCTCGTGCGTTTCAGCCCCAAGGGTGGCAATGTGTTAAATTCAGTACAATTCAAGCCGGTAAATTTGTGTTCGTTTACAACATATTTAAAAGGCTCACGGGACTGGAAGAGAATATTTCTAGTTCCAATACAGAATCCGTCCCAGTTCAAAATCCACAAGTGCCACTCACAACCTCGTGCGTTTCAGCCCCAAGGGTGGCAGTGTGTTAAATTCAGTACAATTCAAGCCGGTAATGTTGAGTTCGTTTACAACATATTTAAAAGGCTCACGGGACTGCAAGAGAATATTTCTAGTTCCAATACAGAATCCGTCCCAGTTCAAAATCCACAAGTGCCACTCACAACCTCGTGCGTTTCAGCCCCAAGGGTGGCAATGTGTTAAATTCAGTACAATTCAAGCCGGTAAATTTGTGTTCGTTTACAACATATTTAAAAGGCTCACGGGACTGGAAGAGAATATTTCTAGTTCCAATACAGAATCCGTCCCAGTTCAAAATCCACAAGTGCCACTCACAACCTCGTGCGTTTCAGCCCCAAGGGTGGCAATGTGTTAAATTCAGTACAATTCAAGCCGGTAAATTTGTGTTCGTTTACAACATATTTAAAAGGCTCACGGGACTGGAAGAGAATATTTCTAGTTCCAATACAGAATCCGTCCCAGTTCAAAATCCACAAGTGCCACTCACAACCTCGTGCGTTTCAGCCCCAAGGGTGGCAGTGTGTTAAATTCAGTACAATTCAAGCCGGTAATGTTGAGTTCGTTTACAACATATTTAAAAGGCTCACGGGACTGCAAGAGAATATTTCTAGTTCCAATACAGAATCCGTCCCAGTTCAAAATCCACAAGTGCCACTCACAACCTCGTGCGTTTCAGCCCCAAGGGTGGCAATGTGTTAAATTCAGTACAATTCAAGCCGGTAAATTTGTGTTCGTTTACAACATATTTAAAAGGCTCACGGGACTGGAAAAGAATATTTCTAGTTCCAATACAGAATCCGTCCCAGTTCAAAATCCACAAGTGCCACTCACAACCTCGTGCGTTTCAGCCCCAAGGGTGGCAATGTGTTAAATTCAGTACAATTCAAGCCGGTAAATTTGTGTTCGTTTACAACATATTTAAAAGGCTCACGGGACTGGAAGAGAATATTTCTAGTTCCAATACAGAATCCGTCCCAGTTCAAAATCCACAAGTGCCACTCACAACCTCGTGCGTTTCAGCCCCAAGGGTGGCAGTGTGTTAAATTCAGTACAATTCAAGCCGGTAATGTTGAGTTCGTTTACAACATATTTCAAAGGCTCACGGGACTGCAAGAGAATATTTCTAGTTCCAATACAGAATCCGTCCCAGTTCAAAATCCACAAGTGCCACTCACAACCTCGTGCGTTTCAGCCCCAAGGGTGGCAATGTGTTAAATTCAGTACAATTCAAGCCGGTAAATTTGTGTTCGTTTACAACATATTTAAAAGGCTCACGGGACTGGAAGAGAATATTTCTAGTTCCAATACAGAATCCGTCCCAGTTCAAAATCCACAAGTGCCACTCACAACCTCGTGCGTTTCAGCCCCAAGGGTGGCAATGTGTTAAATTCAGTACAATTCAAGCCGGTAAATTTGTATTCGTTTACAACATATTTAAAAGGCTCACGGGACTGGAAGAGAATATTTCTAGTTCCAATACAGAATCCGTCCCAGTTCAAAATCCACAAGTGCCACTCACAACCTCGTGCGTTTCAGCCCCAAGGGTGGCAATGTGTTAAATTCAGTACAATTCAAGCCGGTAAATTTGTGTTCGTTTACAACATATTTAAAAGGCTCACGGGACTGGAAGAGAATATTTCTAGTTCCAATACAGAATCCGTCCCAGTTCAAAATCCACAAGTGCCACTCACAACCTCGTGCGTTTCAGCCCCAAGGGTGGCAGTGTGTTAAATTCAGTACAATTCAAGCCGGTAATGTTGAGTTCGTTTACAACATATTTAAAAGGCTCACGGGACTGGAAGAGAATATTTCTAGTTCCAATACAGAATCCGTCCCAGTTCAAAATCCACAAGTGCCACTCACAACCTCGTGCGTTTCAGCCCCAAGGGTGGCAATGTGTTAAATTCAGTACAATTCAAGCCGGTAAATTTGTGTTCGTTTACAACATATTTAAAAGGCTCACGGGACTGGAAGAGAATATTTCTAGTTCCAATACAGAATCCGTCCCAGTTCAAAATCCACAAGTGCCACTCACAACCTCGTGCGTTTCAGCCCCAAGGGTGGCAATGTGTTCAATTCAGTACAATTCAAGCCGGTAAATTTGTGTTCGTTTACAACATATTTAAAAGGCTCACGGGACTGGAAGAGAATATTTCTAGTTCCAATACAGAATCCGTCCCAGTTCAAAATCCACAAGTGCCACTCACAACCTCGTGCGTTTCAGCCCCAAGGGTGGCAATGTGTTAAATTCAGTACAATTCAAGCCGGTAAATTTGTGTTCGTTTACAACATATTTAAAAGGCTCACGGGACTGGAAGAGAATATTTCTAGTTCCAATACAGAATCCGTCCCAGTTCAAAATCCACAAGTGCCACTCACAACCTCGTGCGTTTCAGCCCCAAGGGTGGCAGTGTGTTAAATTCAGTACAATTCAAGCCGGTAATGTTGAGTTCGTTTACAACATATTTAAAAGGCTCACGGGACTGCAAGAGAATATTTCTAGTTCCAATACAGAATCCGTCCCAGTTCAAAATCCACAAGTGCCACTCACAACCTCGTGCGTTTCAGCCCCAAGGGTGGCAATGTGTTAAATTCAGTACAATTCAAGCCGGTAAATTTGTGTTCGTTTACAACATATTTAAAAGGCTCACGGGACTGGAAGAGAATATTTCTAGTTCCAATACAGAATCCGTCCCAGTTCAAAATCCACAAGTGCCACTCACAACCTCGTGCGTTTCAGCCCCAAGGGTGGCAATGTGTTAAATTCAGTACAATTCAAGCCGGTAAATTTGTGTTCGTTTACAACATATTTAAAAGGCTCACGGGACTGGAAGAGAATATTTCTAGTTCCAATACAGAATCCGTCCCAGTTCAAAATCCACAAGTGCCACTCACAACCTCGTGCGTTTCAGCCCCAAGGGTGGCAGTGTGTTAAATTCAGTACAATTCAAGCCGGTAATGTTGAGTTCGTTTACAACATATTTAAAAGGCTCACGGGACTGGAAGAGAATATTTCTAGTTCCAATACAGAATCCGTCCCAGTTCAAAATCCACAAGTGCCACTCACAACCTCGTGCGTTTCAGCCCCAAGGGTGGCAATGTGTTAAATTCAGTACAATTCAAGCCGGTAAATTTGTGTTCGTTTACAACATATTTAAAAGGCTCACGGGACTGGAAGAGAATATTTCTAGTTCCAATACAGAATCCGTCCCAGTTCAAAATCCACAAGTGCCACTCACAACCTCGTGCGTTTCAGCCCCAAGGGTGGCAATGTGTTAAATTCAGTACAATTCAAGCCGGTAAATTTGTGTTCGTTTACAACATATTTAAAAGGCTCACGGGACTGGAAGAGAATATTTCTAGTTCCAATACAGAATCCGTCCCAGTTCAAAATCCACAAGTGCCACTCACAACCTCGTGCGTTTCAGCCCCAAGGGTGGCAATGTGTTAAATTCAGTACAATTCAAGCCGGTAAATTTGTGTTCGTTTACAACATATTTAAAAGGCTCACGGGACTGGAAGAGAATATTTCTAGTTCCAATACAGAATCCGTCCCAGTTCAAAATCCACAAGTGCCACTCACAACCTCGTGCGTTTCAGCCCCAAGGGTGGCAATGTGTTAAATTCAGTACAATTCAAGCCGGTAAATTTGTGTTCGTTTACAACATATTTAAAAGGCTCACGGGACTGGAAGAGAATATTTCTAGTTCCAATACAGAATCCGTCCCAGTTCAAAATCCACAAGTGCCACTCACAACCTCGTGCGTTTCAGCCCCAAGGGTGGCAATGTGTTAAATTCAGTACAATTCAAGCCGGTAAATTTGTGTTCGTTTACAACATATTTAAAAGGCTCACGGGACTGGAAGAGAATATTTCTAGTTCCAATACAGAATCCGTCCCAGTTCAAAATCCACAAGTGCCACTCACAACCTCGTGCGTTTCAGCCCCAAGGGTGGCAATGTGTTAAATTCAGTACAATTCAAGCCGGTAAATTTGTGTTCGTTTACAACATATTTAAAAGGCTCACGGGACTGGAAGAGAATATTTCTAGTTCCAATACAGAATCCGTCCCAGTTCAAAATCCACAAGTGCCACTCACAACCTCGTGCGTTTCAGCCCCAAGGGTGGCAGTGTGTTAAATTCAGTGGAATTCAAGCCGGTAAAGTGGAGTTCGTTTACAACATATTTAAAAGGCTCACGGGACTGGAAGAGAAGATTTCTAGTTCCAATACAGAATCCGTCCCAGTTCAAAATCCACAAGTGCCACTCACAACCTCGTGCGTTTCAGCCCCAAGGTTGGCAGTGTGTTAAATTCAGTGGAATTCAAGCCGGTAAAGTGGAGTTCGTTTACAACATATTTAAAAGGCTCACGGGACTGGAAGAGAATATTTCTAGTTCCAATACAGAATCCGTCCCAGTTCAAAATCCACAAGTGCCACTCACAACCTCGTGCGTTTCAGCCCCAAGGGTGGCAGTGTGTTAAATTCAGTGGAATTCAAGCCGGTAAAGTGGAGTTCGCTTACAACATATTTAAAAGGCTCACGGGACTGGAAGAGAATATTTCTAGTTCCAATACAGAATCCGTCCCAGTTCAAAATCCACAAGTGCCACTCACAATCTCGTGCGTTTCAGCCCCAAGGGTGGCAGTGTGTTAAATTCAGTGGAATTCAAGCCGGTAAAGTGGAGTTCGTTTACAACATATTTAAAAGGCTCACGGGACTGGAAGAGAATATTTCTAGTTCCAATACAGAATCCGTCCCAGTTCAAAATCCACAAGTGCCACTCACAATCTCGTGCGTTTCAGCCCCAAGGGTGGCAGTGTGTTAAATTCAGTGGAATTCAAGCCGGTAAAGTGGAGTTCGTTTACAACATATTTAAAAGGCTCACGGGACTGGAAGAGAATATTTCTAGTTCCAATACAGAATCCGTCCCAGTTCAAAATCCACAAGTGCCACTCACAATCTCGTGCGTTTCAGCCCCAAGGGTGGCAGTGTGTTAAATTCAGTGGAATTCAAGCCGGTAAAGTGGAGTTCGTTTACAACATATTTAAAAGGCTCACGGGACTGGAAGAGAATATTTCTAGTTCCAATACAGAATCCGTCCCAGTTCAAAATCCACAAGTGCCACTCACAATCTCGTGCGTTTCAGCCCCAAGGGTGGCAGTGTGTTAAATTCAGTGGAATTCAAGCCGGTAAAGTGGAGTTCGTTTACAACATATTTAAAAGGCTCACGGGACTGGAAGAGAATATTTCTAGTTCCAATACAGAATCCGTCCCAGTTCAAAATCCACAAGTGCCACTCACAATCTCGTGCGTTTCAGCCCCAAGGGTGGCAGTGTGTTAAATTCAGTGGAATTCAAGCCGGTAAAGTGGAGTTCGTTTACAACATATTTAAAAGGCTCACGGGACTGGAAGAGAATATTTCTAGTTCCAATACAGAATCCGTCCCAGTTCAAAATCCACAAGTGCCACTCACAATCTCGTGCGTTTCAGCCCCAAGGGTGGCAGTGTGTTAAATTCAGTGGAATTCAAGCCGGTAAAGTGGAGTTCGTTTACAACATATTTAAAAGGCTCACGGGACTGGAAGAGAATATTTCTAGTTCCAATACAGAATCCGTCCCAGTTCAAAATCCACAAGTGCCACTCACAATCTCGTGCGTTTCAGCCCCAAGGGTGGCAGTGTGTTAAATTCAGTGGAATTCAAGCCGGTAAAGTGGAGTTCGTTTACAACATATTTAAAAGGCTCACGGGACTGGAAGAGAATATTTCTAGTTCCAATACAGAATCCGTCCCAGTTCAAAATCCACAAGTGCCACTCACAATCTCGTGCGTTTCAGCCCCAAGGGTGGCAGTGTGTTAAATTCAGTGGAATTCAAGCCGGTAAAGTGGAGTTCGTTTACAACATATTTAAAAGGCTCACGGGACTGGAAGAGAATATTTCTAGTTCCAATACAGAATCCGTCCCAGTTCAAAATCCACAAGTGCAGCGGGGCAGGTGTCTAAGTTTATAGGGGCATGGTACAAAGAAAACCCAGCCTCGATATGGACAAAGCTTAAATCCGCTCTGGTACGGCAGTACGCAAGTGAGCGTACAGCCATTGAGGCAGTCAGGAAACTATTCCGGCTGCAGCAACAAGAAGGAGAGATAAATGAAGAATTGGAGAAGAAAGGATCGCAGGGCTAGCAGCATTAGCCTTTCCGGAGTTGGCGACTCGGAACAGCCGCCCTATTCAGGCCTTGTTGGCCGATGTATAATGTAGATGCACTAAGAGACAGGGACTTGAGAGGCGATGTTCTGAAGGGAGGACTGACCACCCTGACCGCAGCCATAGAAGCGACACCAATATGGGCTGGTGTGTTGGACTTGCAAATACAGTTGGCATCGGGCCCGCGACTGTCCGACAAACTATGGATGTGACCTGAGATCTCTTGGGCCGAATTGTACGACTTGTGGCGAGTTCGGGCATAAGGCTAAATGGTGTACGATGTAAGGGGACCGCAAACTAGGGATAAACCCTACCTCGAATGGAGGGGAGAAACAGGCTGCTAGTTCGAGAAAAGAGAGTCATCTGAGCTCTACCCCACCCAGGAGGGCCCCTAGACAGAAATCAACCGCCCAAGAAAAAAGCGAACTCCTGTTGCCGGCTCCCATGTCTCGGTTGACGAGAAGACAAGGAAAAAGTGGAGAACATACGGGAAGGAGAAAGGCACAGGTATACCGTTTGCTGAAGGAAGGGCCAGACTTCACCTGCGATGTGTTATTGGGAAACAAGAAGGTGAAGGCCCTTGTCGATACGGGAGCTTCAGTGTCGCTGGTTAGCTCCAGGGTTTTTAGGCAGTTGGGACTGAAGACAAAGCTTCGTCCTGTCGATCTACTAATAAGTCAGGCTGATAGTAGCATGATCAGAATAGAGGGGATGACGAGGCTACCTTTCCAGTTGGCAAGAATCAGAGGTAAGCTTAAGGCTTATGTGGCACCAGATTTGTGTGGTGAACTAATTTTGGGTGGCGATTGGCTTAAGCAGAATAAGGCACAGATCAGTTTTGACCCCGCCACCCTAACAGTGGATGGAGTAGAGATACCGTTGGGAGAGGATAATTATGAACAATTGTCAGTGGTGGCCCAAACAGATATAAAGCTCCACCCTAGGACCACTGTGTCTGGGAAAGGCCAAATTGTAACAGAGGGAGTTCTGAACAACGACCTGTATCAAGTGGTCCCTACTGGTATCGAATGAGAGATAACCGTATGCGATTCGTTAGTGAGCGGGTCAATAACCGTTCCCTTACTGTTAACCAATACTGCCAATAAAACTATTAAAATAAAGCAGGGAGAGGAGCTGGCACAGGCGTGCCCAGTGAGAGAAGTCGAACAGGTGAGAATATGGAATAAGAATAGGCCTGGAGAGAAGATAGGTAGCGAGGAAATATGGGAGGAGGATATAATAGCCCCCGAACATTATAGGAGAAAATTGAGCGGGTTGCTGAGCAGTAATCGAGAAGTAATAGCCATTACTGACAAAGAATTGGGACAGACAGAGACAGTAGAAATGAAGATAGACACGGGTGACCACCCACCTATTAAGTTGAAGCCGTATAGAACCCCAATCCACAAAAGAAAATTAGTAGAGGACGCAGTAAATGAAATGATGGAATCAGGGATAATCGAGTGGTCCAAATCTCCCTGGAGTTTTCCCTTAGTCATTGCGGAAAAGAAAGATGGAGGGCATAGATTTGCGTGGACTTTCGTCAATTAAACGCCATTACGAGACCGCTGGCAGTGCCCCTTCCCTTGATTGATGATATTCTAGCTCTTTTGGGGAAGTTGAAATGTTTTTTCCACCTTAGATTTGAGATCGGGGTATTGGCAGGTGGCCCTTGGCCGAAAGGATCAGGAAAAAACCGCCTTTACCTGTCACATGGGTCTCTTCAATTTCAGAGTTATGCCGTTTGGGTTGGCGAACGCCCCGGGCGTATTTAGTCAGTTGATGTCCATCGTGCTAAATGGCACGGAGGCCTTTGCCATGGCATATCTATGGTGTTTTGAAAATCCCCGGAGGAACATTTTGAACATCTGCAGGGGGTGTTCAACAGGTTAAAAGAACATGGACTAAAGCTGAAATTATCAAAGTGCCAGTTTATGAAAGAAGAGACGAAATACTTAGGGTTCCTCATAAATAAAGAAGGGATAAAGACGGATCTAGACAAAGTAGAGGTTATAAGGGCCATGCCTGCACCTAAAACCGTAAGAGAGACCAGGGGATTTATTGGAGCCATCGGATATTATCGGAGGTTCATACCAGCCTTTAGTCGACTGGCAGGCCCTCTAATAGCGTTAACTAAGAAGCATGTTAGGTTTAAGTGGACCGAGGATTGTCGGCGTGCGTTCGAGGCTCTAAAGGACCAGCTGACAGCTATACCCCTGTTGGCCTACCCAGACCTGAGTAAACCTATGGTGCTATACACGGACGCTAGTGATAAGTGCATCGGGGCGGTTCTTACACAACCATGTCCCGACAAGGATGGCCCAGTACCAGGTGTGCCTGAGGAAGTGCCGATTTATTTTCTGTCTCATCGACTCTCCGATACTCAGCAAAGATGGCCAGTAATAGAGAAAGAGGCGTTTGCTATCCTGTATGCTGTGCAAAAGTTGAACTACTATTTTAGTGGGGCAGTGTTTACCATTAAAACAGACCACAAACCCCTCAAATATTTATTAGAGGCGGAGTGGACGAATAAGAAGATACAGCAATGGGCGTTGAAACTAAGTGGATATAACTGCAAGATAGAATACTTGGCAGAGAAGGATAATACCTTCCTTTTTTTTCTTTTTTTAAGCTTATCACCCCAAGAAAGGCTGGAAGCCACTAGCACGCAAGGGGTTACAGAAGGTTTGGAGGAAGAGCAGATAGGAGTGGTAAAAGAGAGGATGTGGAGAAATATAGTGGATCGATCAAGGCAGGGGGTTTACAGAAGATTTGGAGCGAGAGCAGATAGGAATGAAAGGTGAAAGGATGTGGAGAAGGGAAGTGGATAGATCAAGGCAACTGGAGATATCGATTGACGTTACACTTAAATAGTTGGAGATTGTATTTGTCAGGGAAACAGGAATAAGGAAGGGAGTTCCACAGGCGAGATGTGCGAGACATGAAGCTATTGGAGTAGAAGAGACGTCTACATCTAAGTTTCAACGGTGAAGGGGTGGGAACGGGATGCCAGCCTCGTAGGACGTTTAAATTCATGAGGCCTAGGAACCATCGAAAGCAGCTCCTCGGAGCAATTATCGTGAAAGTATTTGTAAAAAAGACAGAGCGAGACAACGTCGCGTCTGTGAGAGAGCGACTACAGACGAGATGACAGATCAGGGCCAATTACATTGCATATCCGTCTCTGGATCTTATCAAGAACCCTGAGGCAAACAGCAGGGGCTCCAGACCATATATGGCAGCAATACTCCATGCAAGGGCGAATGGTCGATTTATAGATTTGGAGGATCGATTCCGGGGAGAAAAACTGACCTGTTATTGAGGATTCCGAAGCAACTAGAGACGGAATCTGTCAAGTTAGAGCTGGGTGTGGATGATAAGGCATTCCAAATTAATGTGATCAGCTCACAGGCACCGAGGGAAGGACTTAGTTGGGAGGATCAGGAAACGAGGGAGACAGAGATTATTTCCGACCCCCACTGGAGAGACATTATTAAGCAAAGCCAAGAGGATAGAGAGATAGCAGCTATCAGATCCAAGGTAGAGGCAGGACGTACCTCCAAATATATGGTACACGATGGAATGTTGCATTACCTTGCAGGTAGAGATGAGGAAGTAAGTCCAAAAATAGTGATACCTGAGAAGTTGAGAGCCGAAGTTCTGGACCAGTGCCATAGGAAGTTGGGACACATGGGAATTGATAAGACATACGGATTAATAATGAGGAATTATTATTGGCCTAGGTTGTTTAAAGATGTTGTGAACCATGTAGAGAAATGCGTAACATTCCAAGTACAGAGTCGAAGGAGTAGGGAGGCCCCCGTATTAGAAACGGATGTCCCGAATTACCCATTTCAGAAAGTAAGCATGGACATTTCCAGGCCCTATGGAGAAACTCGTAGAGGTAATCTTTACATAGTGAGTTTTGTGGACTGGCTAACGAATTGGCCTGAGGCATTTGCCATACCGGATAAGACGGCACAGACGGTGTCAGAGATAGTGCTGAACGAAATATTCCCCAGATATGGGGCCCCTGAACAATTGGGTACCGATAATGGACCGGAGAACGTAAATCAAATTATGAGGGAGACGTTGAGGGAAACAAACCACAATATTCAACCCCAAAATTCAACAAATAGCTTTAATCAATGACAAATATATAAGATAAAAAATAAAAATGAAAAATAAATAAAAACAAGCAAAACAATTTGACCCAAATAAATAAGCAAATAAACGACTTCCGGTAAATGACCGCCATAATAGACTACCAACAATAAGCTATATAAACAAATTTTTACTACGTTAATAAAAAAACACCGATCAAAACAAAAATAAATATATAAGATAAAAAATAAAATTAAAAAATTAAAAAAAACAAAAAAAAACAAGCAAAATAATTTGACATAAATAAATAAACAAATAAGCGACTTCCGGTAAAAGTAACCGCCAAAATAGATTACCCACAATGCACCACTGACCCTTATATATAAATAGCCGAGAAAAATAACAGCACAAGTTGCCTGTCGATTGCACTAGCATGAAACAGACTGTCGCCTCTAAGTGTTGACTTCTATGTTCACTTTTATATTTACACATGCTCTATCTCTGATATTGAGCACTTTATCAAATAAATATAGCACACTTTAAGACTATATTTCTTTATATATATATGTATATATATATATATGTTTGTGTGTCTGTGTGTACAGGGTGTAGCAAAAAATACTTTTACAAACTTTTGGGGTGGGTTCCTCAAACTTAACAAGGACAAGAGTCCATATAAACATATGTCCACAAATCCTTCGTTTTTGTGTTATTAAGTATAAAGTTTATGGTAGACACTGTCAAATGCACAATCTAAGATACAATCCAAAAATACTTTTAGAAACTTTCGAGGTGGATTCGTGACACTAAGAAAAGGTAAAATGTCCATATAAACATATGCGCAAAAGGTCGTCGTTGTACCACAACAAATCAACTCATAACAAATATACAAAATATCCTCCGCCTGCTTCTACAAACGCATGCATCCGTCGGATCACTGACTGGCGGACCCTTTCTAATACTCCCGCACGGTGTCGAATGGTTTCACAGTCCTCACCATGACACGTTGATGAAGCGTCTCTGCATTATTAATGTCTGCTGCATAAACCAATTGTTTTAGGTGGCCTCACAGATACAAATCCAAACGATTGAGGTCGGGGAACGCGCGGGCCATGGAACCGGTCCTCCTCTACCTATCCATCTTTCATTGTAGTTTTCAGCCAGTGCGAACAATGTGACTAAAATATACCGGAACCCAATAATGCATGAACCATATGCGTCTTCGTATTAGCAGGAGTACATCCTCTAGCAGATCTGGAAATGTGTTCGAAATAAAGTCTCTGTAGACAGCTACTGCAAAACGTTCCGGAGATTCCATGGTGATTCCGATCCGACCACAAATATGTAAATTTGTTATTTCATTTCTTCCAAATGTTGCCTCATCTGCAAACAAGACTGAAAAGACAAACAATGAATCTGTACTTTGTGAAATAAACCATCGGCAAAAGTTCTCCCGTGGTGAGTGACCAGGGGGTGAAAGACCCTGCTCACGTTGCAAATGATACAAATACATGTACGACATGTTAGGTCTGCTTGGCGCGTGCTGATACCTGGTTCGTCTCCAACAGTCTGCAGAATGTGTTCTTCCTGGCCAGGTATACGAGCCATAGTTTGTGGTGCCACGGATCTTGTCTCAGAAACGCAACGATAAACAGCAGCACAGACTAGATGACTCGGCTGCCTTCGGTCTGGAAACGCAATCTGATACAGCCTTGCAGCCTCGTGTTCATTACCATTCGCGCGGCTGTATGCAAAAGCCATATCTGCCTGCTCACGATACGAAAAACTCACTACAACACACGTTAAACGTTGAAGAGAAATTAGCCACAAATGTATAGGAATGACAAATGTAACCTAGTCTACATGGCAACACAGCGCCATCTATCGCAAACTTTCTTTAAACGTAATAACTCAAAAACGAAGGATTTGCGGGCATATGTTAGTAATGGCAATTGATAGGAGTTGATAGTAAGTTAATGTCTCCTTAAGTCTTGTTAGCGAAGTGATTTTGCCATTAATCATAGTGACATTTCTATTTAATTATTTGTATAAATCGTTTCTTTATGACATAAAATATAAGCTGCACACTCTAATATATTTACGACATCAGATCCGCAGCACAGTAATAATCGGAATCTTAAATTCTGTGCAAAACTCTAAGACATTTTTACTTTGTCAGTTGGATAATATTTAAGTCGATTTCACCTTAACTGATAAACACATATAACAAAAACAATTTTCAAAAAAATTTTCAAAATTCAAACAAAATTCTCACTTGATCGAGTTGAACAAGAACTCTAGCGTTACGACATCGCCCGCTCCAAAGCATATATTTAGCAGTCAATAAATAGCATAATTTAAAAAAATCTTTCGGTTTACACATATTTCGTCTTAGTGTTCGCCTATGTATGGAAAAAAATTGCAATATGAGCACTGGTAAAAATGGTTGCTAAAGACATTAGGTTTATTATACCCAGAAATTCATACACAGATTCATACACAGATGTCCCCAAGGACACAGGGTACAGTGGATAAAGGCGTTGGTTAGATCCAGTGACAGGACCCAAAGAGTGTGAGTTCAGTACCCGGTTAAGGCAGTGGAGAACTTTCAGAGGGAAAAATTAACAGGAGATAACGGATAACATCCATTAAACATGGCACGTGGAAACAGAAAAGTCTACCCCAGTGGCGAAATAAAGGGTTCAGTTCGACATTCCAACCATCTGAAGAAGGTCGGAGCGTACAACGGCCGAAACGTTGTAATAAATATGGCGACAAAGATGAGGACAATAGTCCGAATAATGTACATAAGACCTCATCTCAGAAATATAGACAGATATCGGAATTGTAATTACGATCCAATGCATCCGACCTACAAATTATTACAATATCGCACATAGAGTGCCGATGCTAATAAAATAGTGCTCGATGCAAAATAAGAGCTATAATTCATATTAATAATAAATATACATTTTCCATTTTTCCATCGCCGGGCGCACAACTCAGAGTTTCACGTCAGTTTGGCAGTACCTGACAATTGCATTGAGCATGAAGCCCAGAGTTGTGATACTAGTGAGGAAAATATATATTATATATATATATTATTATTAATATATATATATATATATATAGGTATGTATGTTTCCCTAAAATTGTTCTCGCTCTTTAAATGACAATAAATGCAGTGTTTATTGACATGCAAACAGGATTAATCGTTACAATGAAGAAATATTCATATTTATTGACTTACAAAGAAGATTAACGATTTTTAAATTAAATATTAAACGGATTTAAATGCTGTCTATAGATGAGATGAGCTATCGTCTTTGTTGCCTATTTACATTATTCGGATTATTGTCCTCATCTTTGTTGCCATATTTATCACGACGTTTCGGCCGATAACTGATAACTGTCATGAATTAGACATGGCACGGGGAACTAGAACAGTCTACCCCAGTGAGCGAAATAACGGGTTCCGTTCGACATTCCAAACACCTGAAGAAGGCCGGAGAGCTTACAACGGCAGAAACGTTGTGATAAATATGGCAACAAAGATGAGAACAATAGTCCGAATAATGTTAATAGTGGACTTTATGTTTATAAATATTCAAACTGACGACGAAGCCCAAAAGTTAGTACGTTTTGTGGGGACACCGTGAATAAAGTAGCACTTATAGAAGCCTGGTCGTAATAAAACAGTGATCGGCGAGTGAACGATTAATTTTGTTTCAAAAACAAAATATATCCTCTTTTTTCGAAAAAAATACAAACATACTACATATATATATATATATATATATATATATATATATATATATATATATATATATATATATACATATTAGTGGTCAATATATACATATATATATATATATATATATATATATATATATATATATTAGTGGTCAATATATATATATATATATATATATATATATATATATATATATATATATATAAATTCCCAAGATGATAGAATCCAGGTAGAACTCAATGTCCAGGGCAGAGTAAGAATATAATAAAAAAGCTCATATACTCATTACAGAGAAACGTTTTATCCATAAAATGAACACACAGACTCTCTCTCTCTCTCCCCCCGCACACTCGCGCGCGCGCGTGTGTATGTGTGTTTGTATATATGTGTGTGTGTTTATACATATATGTTCACGATGTTTAACAACACGCCCACGTGTGTCGCATGTGGCACAAGGCCGGTTTAATGTGGGCTATCCGAGCCCGTAGGCTCGGGCAAAAATTGCCCGTAGCACCCGTATAAACGGGATCGGGGTGGTCAACCACCTCGAACGAGGCTCTGCCCTTCGGCGGAGCCTCGTCCGAGTTCCTCTCTGCCCAAAGGCAGAGAGTTCCCCTCTGCCTCAGAGGCAGAGAGTTCGACCGAATATGTTCACAGTTAAGAAAACCAATTTTTATTATGAAGCAGATCTTTACTTTCTCTTCATAGAGTGGATTGACTTTGTTTTCTATTCAAATACGCAAAGAAGAAATTGGTTTTACAAGAGTATAATTTTCACTATCAGTTAAAAGAAAATGTAATAAAAAAACGCACAAAGATAAACGTCTTTGTAATTTTTGTGAAAAATTATGTTAATTCAACCATTAAGGAATGTAAACCTATTATTTACGGTTGCTGCTGTTATAAAAATGTAAGTAACAAAATCTATATTATGCAACATTGTTTTCACACTCGTATGTTGTAGGAGTGGAAAAACTAATGTGATGGTCTGTTAGTGTGGAGATGTGGAGGACACCAAAGTAGAGGTTTACTTATGTAATGGGATTGATTTAGCTAATAGGTAATTAGCATAAATAGAGCTATAATTATAGCTTATGGGCAACTTTGAGTCAATGTACGTAGAATATCTACGGCTAAAAAGTTTGATCATCATAATAAAATGGCATCGCCTGACGGAGCTCTGTTGAACACAGAAGAACCTGAAAACATAAAGATTTGGATAAAATGCTTTGAGGCACGTGCCAGAAGAAAGAACTTAAGAGATGACCAAACACCTGAAGGACAGAGAGAAGTCACGGATCTATTTTTGGCCACTGCGGAATGCGAAGCCATCAGGCAGATTTCGTTAATGACTTACACAGCTTAAATTGAAAACGTGGCATTTAAGAAAGTCAAAGAAATAATATTGAGAAATACTCAACCAAAGAAAAGATTGGCTATAACCAAACGAATCAAATTCTTAGCATTAAGACCAGATTTTGGAGAGCCTGTAAGAAAATATCTAAGACGATTAAGAAGAGATACCAGAAGATATTGTGAATTTCATCAACTAGGACAACAAGGAATAAGCACAGAGGAAGAATTAATTCAATTCCAATTTGTAGAAGGACTGTACAACACTTCTCATAGAGTAAAAATTTTAGGGCGGTTACAGAAAAACCAAATGACTTTAGAAGTTCTTATTGGCTTCATATAACGAGAGGAGTTAATTGAAAAATTTAATATAAATGAAAACCAATCTGAGCATATGGACATATGTGCAATAAAAAGAACAATGATAAAATGCGGTCCTCAAGGACACATGACACAGTGGATAAAGGCGTTGGTTAGATCCAGTGACAGACCCAAAGAGTGTGAGTTCAATACCCGGTTAAGGCAGTGGAGAACTTTCAGAGGGAAAAATTAGCAGGAGATAACTGATAACTGACATCCATCAAACATGGCTCGTGGAACTAGAACAGTCTACCCCAGTGACCGAAATAAAGGGTTCAGTTCGAAATTCCAACCACCTGAAGAAGGCCGGAGCGTACAACGGCCGAAACGTTGTGACAAATATGGCGACAAAGATGAGGACAATAGTCCGAATAATGTAAATAGTGTACATAATACCTCATCTCAGAAATATAGACAGATACTAAAAGGCCGAAACGTTGTAATAAATATGGCGACAAAGATGAGGACAATAGTCCGACTAATGTAAATAGTGTACATAATACCTCATCTCAGAAATACAGGCGAAGTGACCCATATTTAGAATAATTTTTGGGAACAATTATCTGAACCAAAATTAAAGAAAAGCTTCGTAAGATTAAGAAAGTTTGATTGAACGTGTATGAAAATATTAGAGTCATTGCAAGAAACAAAAAATAGATTTAAAACCGTCATTACTATGGTGGTAGAGACTGTATAAAAAGTTACGGTTTAGTAGGAACTGATTTGATAAATATTAATGGCACATGTTTACTTAATGATATGAATACGGGAAGTTGAGATATGCGAGGGATAATGACGAGGAAACACACGTGTTATATTTAACAAAAAGAAAAAAAACATAAGGCATTATTTACACATTTACAGTTGTCAGTCGCTTGCTTCAGGAAAAGGAATCAAATACTTACAGTTCGTAGGTTTTTAGCATCCCGCTACTACTTTCTTATCAATGTTAAATTTTATTCAGCTTCATACAGATTTTCAGGAAATATCAGCTTCTAATTGGCCAATACACACAAGTGGGCGTTGCAATCCGCCCACGTTTCCAGCGCGTGAAGTCAAGTTTTCCCGACAATTTCTTTCGATCCTGTCACGTGGTAACATTAATTATAAATAGCAGACACGAGCTCTCTCTCTCTCTCTCTCTCTCTCTCTCTCTCTCTCTCTCTCTCTCTCTCTCTCTCTCTCTCTCTCTCTCTCTCTCTCTCTCCTTTTCCTGCGAAGATGAGCGGTCAGACGTTAAAAGCATATTCACGCATGCACGTACGTACGAAATTTTACAAACTACATTACAAACAAGCAGCAAGAACTTTTCTCTTTGGAATACTTTTCTAAAGCTACAGTTTATTCAACATTTCTCAGCTTTAGAATTCATTCAACTTTTGTGAGCTCAGATAAAAATATTTAAATCAGTGAAAGGGACATAATACAGAAACCTCAACGTATGTACACACAAAAAATAAATATGAACGTTGATGTTATCAAACCGTTTTCATTCCTTCTTTTTCTTTCATATTTTCTGATATTTTACGTTGAATATAAATCGTGTGGTCATCTTAATAATCAGACATCTACAAATCGCCCATTCTTATTAACACACCTCAACAATTAAATAAAATTCTTTGAAATTGCCTTGCTTTGATTAGAGGCTGATAATATATCAGCGTGTAATTTTGACACCGACTTTATTCAGTTTGTAAGCCGCTCCCTTTTCTATTGGTCAAAATAAATTTTCATTATATATTATTAGAGGCTGATAATTTCACACCGACTTTATTTAGACACGTAGAACTCTGCTCATTTCTGTCTCTCTCTGTCTCTCTTATTTGATTCAACATTTTTCTGCCTATCAAAAAGCGATTTCACACCGGCTTCTTGATTTTTTCTTGTTTTATAAGCCGCTCCTTTTTCCATTGGTCAAAATAAATGTTCACACAGGCTCGTGAATTTGAAAATAGTGAAGAAAAGAGAGTTATTTTCATTCCGTATTCACCACAAAGTTGCGAAACTGTTAAAAAACTATAAAGAGAGTTAAAAAGAAATATCAATCCACCGTATTTTGAAAGCTGTAGGCTTCTCATTCATATAAAGCCAATAGTAGTTGGTAAGCTAGGAAAAATGGTGGAAAAAGACATTCTTCAATATATAGAACCTGGAGGCAGCAAATGGGCATCGCCTATTGTGGTTTTAAGAAACCTTGATAGTGATTTTAGAATTTGTGGAGATTACAAAGTAAGCATAAGTCATATTTGTTTGGATTCCTACCCTATTCCAAATATAGAAAACATACTACATTCTCTGGCAGGAATGAAACATTTTACGAAAATTGATTTAAAAAATGTGCACCACCAAATTCAAATAGATGACGAATTTAAGGAAATGACAACAATAAACTCCCACATAGGCTTGCTTAGATGGTCCTGCTTACCACTTAGAATTAAAACAGCCAGCTCGATTTTTCAAAAAGCTATGGAAAATTTGTTAGCGGGGAAAGGAGAAAATATGATTATTTATCAGGACGATATATATTTAGGTGGCCACTGAAGAAGAACTGAAACAAATAACTAAATTTGTAATGGATTATAAGTTGAAGAAAGTTTCGTACAAGTTGAAGCAAGCAGGGAAGACGATAAACGAAGATAAGTGTATATTTAATTGAAAAGAATACAATTCTTGGGTTACCAAATTTCAGAAAACGGTACTTCGCCGAACACGACGTTAATACAAAAAACATTGAAAGTATCTTCTCCAACTAATAAAAAAGAATTGGAATCATTTCTTGGATTAGCCAATTTTTATGGCAAATTCTTGTCAAAATATTCTGAAAGAACTGAAGTATTTTCTGAGTTGCGAAAGAAGCATAAGGGGTTTGAATGGACAAGAACACACCGACCAGCCTTCATTAATTAAAAGATCTATCTAAAAAAAACCCGTGATCAAGATTTATGGCACGAAAAAGGACGTTACATTAACCACAGAAGCGTGTGATCAGTCTCTATCGGCAATTTTGTCCCAGGAAGGACACTCGATGGTGTATCTTTCCAGAACATTGACACCAGGTGAATTGATCTACGCTAATATTGAAAAGGGAGCACTTGCGGTTGTATGGATTTTGACCAGAACAAGACCAAGTTTATTGGGGGAAAATTGTTGAGATCCGATCATAAGCCCTTATAATTTATATTCCATCCTAGGAAGGAATTGCCCAAAGTTACATGATCCAGAATATTAAGATGGGCTATAAAGTTAATGGCTTTTGATTATGATATAGAATACGTGAAGGGGAACAGGATACCACACATCGACGCATTGTCCCTACTACAATTTGAAAAGGAAAAAATAGAAAAAACATTTTAGAAATATTGAGGATGCTTTGGATGGAAACGGATGTGTTGCTCATGAATAGACTAGTTATGGAGACGTTACAAGATCCTGTCTTAAATCGAATTTTATCTTGAATAAGCAACAATAAATGGAATAATTGTTCAAAAGCAGATAGATAATTGTTCAATAGTAGATAGTTTGTGTCTGGTTTCTTTGTATGGTCTTATACAAAGAAACCAGACACAAACTATCAATAGAAAATGGTCTAATTTGCAGTGAGGATTTAGTCGTACCACCGCAAAAATGTAGAAAATATGTAATTAAAAGTGTACATGAAGATATGTATTGTGGTATAACCGCTACATAAAAATGATTCTAGCTGAAACGTGGTGGCCAGGAAAAAAGTCGAGATGAGAAGAATTACGTACGCAAATGCCCTAAACGTGCCGAAATAAAGAATTTTCGCCACAATTAGTTACACTCTTGGTCTAAGGAAAAAGAACCTATACGGATCACCCACAAGTTAACGGATAGGTCTAATACTGATTGATGCTTTTTCCGCCTGGTCTGAAGTTTTCCGAATTCAGAATAAAATATCTATTACTGTAAAACAAATATGTATTGAAACTTTCCTACCAAGATTATTGTTGAGTTACAGAACGATGCCTTATGCTGACAGATTAGAGAGTCAGTGTGCATTAATGGGCAGATCCAAATATACACTAATTTATGGCCTTTTAAATATGCAAAGATAATTAATACAAAGATATATATTGCATGTACTGATAAAAAAATTATATCTCTCAAAATAATATAATACAATAATATTTAAAGAGTTCATAAGTTCTTATCGGAAAGCAAAGTGTCTTTAAGTCCTTTGCATATATGTGTGTGTGTGTGTGTGTGTGTGTGTGTGTGTGTGTGTGTGTGTGTGTGTGTGTGTGTGTGTGTGTGTGTGTTCACCCTTTTTTTACTTGTCATGTCCGGGGGAAAAGGAAGTATGTTCTAGGTCAACCCGTCGACTGACTACTTAACACTTTCATTCCCTCTCTCCCTCTCTTTCTCTACCCGCCTAAAAAAACTATATTTTGAAATCTGTCTTCCCCTCTTATTTTTGAAAGTCCTTCCTTTTTTTTCTCTTTTTCTTCCATCCTTTTTCTTTTTTCTCTTTTTATATTTTTTTTCTCTTGTGTCTGGGTAAATTTCAAATCCATTTATTGTTCTAAAGTTTTTCGGTCGGAAGAGATGGGGCCTGAAATAAACTATTGCCTATTGATTTCTAAGGACTTCGCTTTCATTATTACAGTTGCGGCCAAAATGTTCAGAAAGGCATTGTTTTCGTCAGAAAAGTAGGTATAAGTTTTTATCAAAGTTGTTTCATATTCTATAATTTTCACATACAATACATACGATATTAATTGTTATTGTCTGAGATTTTGGTGTAATTTGAGAGGATAATACAAAAGTTATGGATGTTTTAGTGATTTACTGCAAAACCCATGGCGGCCAAAATGATCAGAACAGTTGAAAAAATAACAAAATAATCAAAAATGACAGAGAATACTGGAATTATTTAATATTTAGTGTGAAGCCCTTTAGCTTCAATCACACTTTGATATCTTCGACTGCATGAGGAAATTAAATTTTCAATTTCTTGCTGGGTGATCTTATTCCATTCTTCCTGAAGGGCATTCCATAATTGCTCGGTTGTTTTAGGATTTCTGGCTTTCGAACGTTCTCCTAGAATATTCCACACATTTTCAATAGGATTGAGATCTCGGCTTTGAGCAGGCCAATCCATAACAATAACCTTTTCAGCCTTGAGGAAGTTCATGACCACTTTAGCCTTGTGACATGGGTCATTGTCCTGCATGAATATGGGTGGTCGATTAGTTGGATTTCTCAGCACAGGCAAGACATGATCTTTTACAAGTTGTTTATCAACTCCTGCATTTACCTTTCCATGTAATCGCACCAAAGGGCCCACACCATCTCCAGATATCATCCCCCAAACCATGACACTTCCGCCACCGAATTTAACACTAGTCTTAAGGCATTTAGGCAACAATTTTTCACCTAATTTTCGACTGAGCCAAATAACATTAACTTAGATTCATCACTGAAATGCACCGTTTGCCATTTTTATTGAGACCACAACACATGTTCGGTTGCAAAGGTAAGACGACACTTTTTATTCTTGGAGCTGATCAGTGGCTTCCCTGCAGGTGCTCTTGCTTGTAGGTCATGTTCAACTAAACGACGAGACACAGTTTTTCGAGATAAAGTTTTCTTGAGTACAATGCTCATTTCCCGAGAAACAGCAGCAGCATTTTTAAATCTGTCGTTTTTCACCAACTTTGCCATAGCACGATCTTCTCTCTTGGTCGTTTTCTTTGGCCTATCTGTAGACTTTCTTGCTTCACACGAACCACAATCATCGTAGACCTTAAGAATACGGTGAACAACACTTTTTGACTTGTTAACAATCTTTGCAATAGACCCAATACTTAAATTATCCTTCTTTCGAAGCTTAATCTGCTGACGAATTGGTAACGGAGTAAGTGGCATTATATTAACAAAGTACACTGCAGATATTCTTACTAATGTTTAGCAAACGAACCGTCACGTAAACAAATTAAAAAAAAGTTCGCCGGTTAAATTTACTAAAACACGGAGTAAAAGCAACCGTTCTGATCATTTTGGTCGACATGGGTTTTGCAGTAAATCACTAAATCCTTCATAACTTTTGTATTATCCTCTCAAATTACACCAAAATCTCAGACAATAAGAAATAATATCGTATTTATTGTCTGTGAAAATTATAGAATATAAAACAACTTTGATAAAAAAATTATACCTTCTTTTCTGACAAAAACAATGCCGTTCTGAACATTTTGGCCGCAACTGTATATTTGCTCTGTTCTTACATTGAACTCTCTTTGGATTTATATCCTCCTTGGAATTATCCCTACTAATTACCAAGTGATATTATTTATAATTTCTCCTTATACTCATAAGCTGAGCTCCCGTTGTAATAATCTTTTTGGATTACCTTACAAATCCACGGTTTTACCAAAGAATGGAAAAATTTTACTCCAGACTACTCCTTGAAAAACATTTCCTACCCTTCATTACATCGTTTCACTCATTCACACACTGATAAAATACATTAAATTACAAGAAGGAAAAATATAATCTAAAATCTTAAAATACTCCACCTAATAATAAACTTAGATCCCTTCGAAGCTGACATGTTTAACTTAATTAAAAAATTAACTTTAAGAAGTCATCTTGTAGCGAGCCCATAAACGACGAGGTTTCCAAATATGTTGTGGACGTGCATGTTTGCGGGTCCCACCACAATTATTTTATTTTTGTCTAGGACAGGTGTGTAAAGGACCATGTCATTATGCTGGAGGTCGCTATCCAATGTGGTTGTCACAATGCAATTTACATTTGACGTAAAATAGCACATGGTTTAAAATACAAGTCAGAACCTAATGATTCAAAATATAACAATTGAATTTATTAAGTGTTTCATGTACATGCATATAAACTGAAAGGTTTGAAAGAGTTATGTCTCTTAGATTTGGAGATATTTGTACCGGAGCTCATAAAGATTAGATTAACTTTTAAACTGCAGTTTAGAAGATTGAGTTCATGTTGAATGTTAGGAATTGTCTATTGGACCAAAAGAGTTCAGAAAGTTAAGAGTTGTACTTGCGTGATTGTTGTAAAGTTCTTTTACGTCTGACTGCATTAGTCAAGACGGGAGTTCTTTAAGGGTCACATTTTGGCAGCGGAGGTGAGACGTACGAGTGACGAAGAGGAACGAGAGAGAACGAGAATTAATCGTGTTTGGTTTTTATAATCTCTTGTATCACGTGACAGGCTCAGACTTAGCGGAAAAACAGACTTGTCGCGTGTAGGTGATTTGATTGGTCGAAACTGACCAATCAACGAGCTAGATTGGAGATGATTTACCAATGAATACTCGTTGTATATATTGTAAGTGTGATGGTGGTGAAAATCACACAGGAAGAGTGCATATCCCAGCGGGGGGTAACTGGCAGGCGTGGAAGATTCCACAATCTAACCAATTCCAATATAAAATAAAAAAGATATTTAAAGACATTAAAAATTCTAAGGAATTGTGGATTAAAGCTGAGAAATCGAAAAATATTTACAAAATTAAACCCTCGGGCAAAATCCTGCTCAATAAAGTCACTAGTACTTAGTCCATTTCCAGCTCGTATTTTCTCGTTACTCAAATCTCGTCGACCTGACTTCTTTCATCCCTGATTGGCCACCGCTACAAAATGTCGCGATATGTTCACCCTTACCACTCTAGTTCCAATCTCCCATAGCCATGTTCTCTATATGCGATCAACTCTACGATCAGCCGAGGGAAGCGAGCTTGAATACGGAGTAAACCGGTCACAAAGAGTCAATTCATCTAGTCTCCTAATGTCATTTATGACACAATAGGTCACAGCTCATTTGATTGTGATATCTACGTTGTGGTCAAGTGAATTGTAAATACTTTCCTCTGGACCTGGAGCCACCGAAGTTTTATGACAACCATCAGTAAATCGAAATGTGAGAGTTCCAAAGTAACCACCCACTATATTTTTTCCGATTCATTCAGTACGTCACTGAATGTCATAAACGTTCTCTCTGAAAAGTCTTTTGTAGGGACATTGTTATCTTAAAAATATTTAAACTTTAATAAATGAAATCAAAAAAATAAAGATAATAAAAATACTCCTATGACGTCTACCCCGGCCGCTCCGTATTCAAGCTCGATTCCCTCGGCTGATCGTAGAGTTGATCGCTTTGGTCCAAGGCTTGTCTCGCCCCACGTTGTAATTAATTTATCGCAAGACTGGCTTGGTCCGAATGGTCGACTGGAATCGATAACTTGGTTTGGTCCGGTCAAAGTAAAATATAAATTGGATAAAAGTATTTATATACACTTCCTTGATACAATGTTGATGATACAGTCATTGATGGCTTAAGCAGGCTATACTCTCCATGCAATAACTATCGACCCTTCCCGATTATTGTGACACACTGTTGTTATAATTTTGGAACGAGACTTCTGGGACAAGTATTTAAGTCAGAGGTTTTTTCTTCAGGGCGGCAAATCACATGAGATCAGGTGAAGCGGTGATACTCTGCTCTCTCTGCAGTCTCTCTGACGTAGTCTGTCCGTGGTGCCTCCGCCTTCTCTCTCTCTCTCTCTCTCTCTCTCTCTCTCTCTCTCTCTCTCTCTCTCTCTCTCTCTCTCTCTGCATCTACTCGGCATTGTATTTTTATGGACCCATGCGCAAGAGCTGGGGGGTGGTAATGATGTGCTCTGGGTATGCCAGTGCTCCCCAAACAACCAGTCAGAGCTCTCCAGCCAAATGTCCAAATAAGGGGGAGCCCCACCTTCCTTCTTGAAATGCTACCTGGGCCTTCTCCTTCTTGCTTTAGCCTCTCACCATCACTGCCCGAGGAATTTGGAAAGTCCTCTGCCTTCCCTACAAATTCCAGCTGGGTTTTCTCCTCCTTGGTCACCTAACCGAACCCGACCCCAAGGGCTAGGCGTGGTCTAGCTCAACGGCCAAATTTTAATTATCGTTCAAAATTCATTCTCATCGTGCTCATTATGTGGTCGTTTTCGCAACTGGAATTTATCATTTTTATCTCCTCGTCAACCCTTTGGTCAACAAGTAGCAAGAAGGGGACAGTCCCTTGTTTTGGAAAATTTTTATCACGTTTCTCCTCATATGTCCTGTTGGTAACCGATCTGCTTTTAAAAGTTAATCCTCATCAATTGACCGACCTCGCGGCCAGGGGCCCGTCTTTCTCTCCGGTGCTCAATTGATCTTTCCGGAAGGCCATTGGACCTCCGGAATAGCACATCTCTTAATCTCAATTCTTAATCGAAACGAGAATGTCCCTTTGTTTTACCTATTCTAGTGTTGTTGTTTTTGTTTGTTTTTTTCCAATAAAAAACAAATATCCCTTTCTTTCATTTTCCTTCGTCTGGTCATCGGAATTTAGTGTTTTTCAATTTACTAACGCCTTTCCAATAGTTTCACACTGCCAGCATGCAACAAAAACTGTTCCTGCCAGAAATACGGACTATGAAAGTTTTTGACCAGCCTTCTTCAGCTACTTAAGTTTTTACTCAAAATAAATTCTCTAATAATTAGACAATTTATTTTCAGCAGAAACTTAAGTAGGTGAAGAAGAGTGGTCAAAAACTTTCATAAGTGTTTGATATTGACTAGTTTAGCCGAAACCCACTTTTCTGTTTCAATCGTCCAAACTGCCTTCTTTGTTTCAGTAGAGTTAAGAAAACCAATTTTTATTATGAAGCAGATCTTTACTTTCTCTTCATAGAGTTGATTGGCTTTGTTTTCTATTCAAATACGCAAAGAAGAAATTGGTTTTACAAGAGTATAATTTTCACTATCAGTTAAAAGAAAATGTAATAAAAAAACGCACAAAGATAAACGTCTTTGTAATTTTTGTGAAAAATTATGTTAATTCAACCATTAAGGAATGTAAACCTATTATTTACGGTTGCTGCTGTTATAAAAATGTAAGTAACAAAATCTATATTATGCAACATTGTTTTCACACTCGTATGTTGTAGGAGTGGAAAAACTAATGTGTTGGTCTGTTATTGTGGAGATGTGGAGGACACCAAAGTAGAGGTTTACTTATGTAATGGGATTGATTTAGCTAATAGGTAATTAGCATAAATAGAGCTATAATTATAGCTTATGGGCAACTTTGAGTCAATGTACGTAGAATATCTACGGCTAATAAGTTTGATCATCATAATAAAATGGCATCGCCTGACGGAGCTCTGTTGAACACAGAAGAACCTGAAAACATAAAGATTTGGATAAAATGCTTTGAGGCACGTGCCAGAAGAAAGAACTTAAGAGATGACCAAACACCTGAAGGACAGAGAGAAGTCACGGATCTATTTTTGGCCACTGCGGAATGCGAAGCCATCAGGCAGATTTCGTTAATGACTTACACAGCTTAAATTGAAAACGTGGCATTTAAGAAAGTCAAAGAAATAATATTGAGAAATACTCAACCAAAGAAAAGATTGGCCATAACCAAACGAATCAAATTCTTAGCATTAAGACCAGATCAGTTAACAGAAAATAAGACGCACAAAGATAAACGTCTTTGTAATTTTTGTCAAAAATTATGTTAATTCATCCATTAAGGAATGTAAATCTATTATTTACGGTTGCTGCTGTTATAAAAATGTAAGTAACAAAATCTATATTATGCAACATTGAGGGCCTCTCGAATCACCAGCCAGGTGAGTGATGCCTCAGGGTTAGTGAGACATTTCAACCCGGGCGCCCAAGACCATATGTAGCGAGCCTCTCGCTTCGTCAGACCGAGCTCGCCTATCAGATCATCTTGAACGTTCCCCCTAACTAATACCTGATATAATGCCTTACGAGACAACGGCTGAACATCGAAGAGGCCATCCTTCGCCCGTAAGAGTCGCTTGAGGGCGATCCGGCATTCACGATAGAAAGAGCCCTCGCCTCGAGGAGTACGGCCGGCCTCCTCCTCACACGAGCGCACATTTCTCAAGGATGGAAACTGTTTACGGGCGTCTTCCTGTCAGAATTCGCCATTTTCATCCAGTTGCATACACATCCGGTCTAGGTAAGAAATGCGAAGCGTATGTTGACGAGTCTCAACGCAAGGCATCCCCAGACCGCCATCAGAGGGATGGCGGTAACAGATCTCGCGACTAACCATGGCAGCCTTGCCTCTCCACAAGAAAGAGGACAAGAGCCTTACAAACGGCAGTAAAGTGCTAGACGGGAGAGGAAGCACGAAGAGTCGATAAAGGAGAATTGGGTAGATGTGCGAAGCACATACTCCCTCCGAGTCTACAGACGTACTGCAAACTCGGCCTTCTCCCGCACCTCCGACCAATTCATTTCCAACAGGAGGTCGGGACCGAACAAGACGCCGAGTATCTTGACCGGCCCGTCCGTCCAGAGAAAAGATCCGGGAAGAGAAACTCCCTTCCACGGACCCAACCGCAAGCCAACAGACTTATCGCGGTTGATCTTGGCCCCCGTCAATTTCGTCAGCATAGGCGGAGTACCTGGCCGAGGTGGTAGCACCAGGTAAGGAAATTCCGCGAAGGACCGGATTCGTCTTCAACTTACGCAGGAAAGGTTCCAACGCAAGAACGTAAAGCAATGGAGACAGCGGACAACCTTGACGAATGGAGCGAGTCAAAATGAAAGGCTTCGATCTTACCCCATTCACTTCCACCAGCGCACCGGGGGACGCATACAGCAGTCGGATCCAAGTGCGAAAGTTCGACTCGAAACCGGCGGCCGAAAGAACAGCCTCTAGAAATCGATGGTCAACTCTATCGAAAGCCTTGGACTGATCTAAATTGATCAGCGCGACATCACTGTCAACTTTCTCGATGATCAAGCGTACCAAATGAAGGTTGTCCTGAATAGTCCTACTCTTCACAGCTCAAGTCTGCTCGGGACCAATCAGACTAGAGACGACAGCCTGCAAACGGCCAGCTAAGACCTTGGCTAAAATCTTCAACTCTATATTTAACATCGTCAAAGGCCGAAAATTATCTAGGCCATCCGCACCATCTTTCTTCTTGCGACGCAACTTGATCACATCCCTCGTGAAGCGTTGAGGTATAGACCCTGCTTCAACCAGTTGTTGAAAATCAGTGCCAGCAAAGGAACAAAGATGGGCGACTGCCTCAAGTAAATTTCGTAAGGAAGACCATCTAATCCAGGAGTCTTGTCCAGGCCAACCTGTTTTAGCACATCCCAGATCTCAGACTCTGTAATGGTCCCCTCGCACCCAGCCGCTTCAGCCGCCTCAAGGCGGGGAAAGTCGGCTAAATAGGTTTCGAACTGAGCAGGGTTCCCTGGTGATCAGCTCCTGAAAGTAGTCACAAATGCCCACGTCTGTAGTCACAGTCCGCTTATCCGGCAATGTGATGCTCGCAATATGCCGACTAGATGCCCTACGAGCTTCCTCTGCACGCAATTCAGCGGCCATGTTCGAAGCCTCGCAAGACATTCTTTTTATCCTAGCCCTAACTACTAGAGCTTGATCCTTCTTGACAAGCAAGCAGGCCAGCTCCGCATTAGCTAAGACTATGTCCCCACTAACACGGGATTTGATCGCCCGATCGACTTTGGCTTCTAAAGTCTTTTGCGCTGCTAACCCTGATAAAAATTGAGTCGGCAGCTAAAATCAGCAGCAAATGACTTAAGTTTAGATTTTATTCCCAATCACAGCCCCCGACAATTCCCACTGTAACATTTGTAGAAGCTGGTCCCGAAAATCTTGCTCGCCAAATAATGACGAGTTCAATTTCCAGTAGCCAGCTATCCTAACCCTAAGCTTATCTAAGTTTACCCGAACCCGGACAAGCCTATGATCCGAGTAAACTATAAAATGGAAACTTGGACACTCTAACAAGTCTACTTCGACTCTCTTAACTAGAACTCGGTCGATGTAGCTTGCGCTGACCACCGAATCCGAGCTACCGGCTCTAGTCCAAGTCCATACTACCACCCGGGGGTGCTCATTTCGATACTTATCGACGAGATCAAACCCGTCGATAAAGTCCCGAAACGGCTTAACATCCGGGTTGTTAGTACCCAATTTTTGCCCTATGCGATCTATATCGGGATCAAGGACGGCATTCCAATCACCCGCTAGAACTACCGAACGAGATGTCATCAGAAACCCATGGCCCATCACAGTCTTGGTAGTGCCGTCTCGGGAGATTCCGCCGATCTCCCAGGGAAATGTCAGTTTTAAAGCTCTGTACAGGGATGGGTGAACTAAAACGGGGACCCTCCCTACACAAAATTGTTTCAGTTGTTTAAGCTGTTGGTTTTGGACAATAGCTATAGGTAAGGCCATCTTATAAGCCATGATGGTCTCATCTAACATTGCCCAGATTTGTTTAGCACCAGTTCCCGTTCTTATAACGTTTAGAACCCTTTGTGCCAGTGGAAAATTCTGCGAAACCTCGACATCTAGTTCCGCATATTGACTGATGGAAAGTAAATATTTCAAGTCCTTGATTCTATTTCCGTAGTTGCGGGCTCTCTCAGCCTGAGCCGGCGAAATACTGCAGACATCCTCCCCGTATTGAAGATGTGTTTCTGGGCCTTTTTCCTTCGATCTTTCGGTTCCTGAGTAGGACTTCTTTGCCGTTTCGTAGATGGGGGAAGCATTTCTGCTTTTTTAGAGGGGGAGGACTGGGAGCATACAGAGGGGTGAGGGGGAACTTTGTGTAACAGGGGAAGGGCTGGGAGTATGAAGGGGAGTGTAAAAGGACCTATGCTTATAAGGGCTGGGATCTGCTGAGAGGACAAGATTTGGGCGGGGTCGTCGGAGGGGAAGGTTTCTTCTTGGGTGAAGGTGCAGACCGGGCAGAGGACGTGGAAGGAATAGGATGTGTAGGTTGGGTTTGTTTTTGACTGTGCAACTTCTGTTTTAGGGCCTTTATTTTTTCCGTTTTTTCGAAGCCAGGATCATATTTTCTTTGTAGGTCTTAACGTTACAAGAGGGAGTGGGGCTGTTCATGTCTTTCGCCCTTGGGGCTTCAGGGGACTGAGGACCCGCTGTCCGGCGCTTCCCTCTGGCCCTACCAGCTACCAGCCATTCCCCCTCCCCCTTCTCCACAACTGCACTAGCAGCGGGCGAAGGCTCTTTGGGGAATGTGGTTTCTGATGTTACACCAACCGGAGGATTAACCGACCCGGTCCCAGAAGCTGGTACCCCCACTACAGACGAGGCAGAAGGTACAGACTCGGTCAGAGAGGGATTTTGGTCTACTGGAGCTTGACTAACAAAGGCCTTCTTCCCTGGGCAGGAAGAGGAGAGGTGACCAGTCTCTTCACACTTCCAACATACCAATTTTCGGCCAGTTACTATGACCGGCAACTTCAAGCTTCCAACATCCAGACAGTTGGGGATGGAGCGGAAGGCTTTCTCGTCCAACATGATATCAAAGATCCACTTCTCGTTCAGGCTATCACAGGAGGCGCCCCGAATTTCGCCATACTGGGACATTTATCTCCCCGATAACCTGAGGAGGGACCTCATATACTGCTACAACATCCTTGGTACTCCGTTCTTAAGATCAACTCTTTCGTAATAAGCTCACGGCTTGACGCTGCAACGCAGTCCTCTGGCGTGGGTAGCAGTACGTCTCACATGAAAAATTTGGCTCCCTTAACTATTCTGGGGGGCTTAAACTCTAAGGACTCTAGTGTTTTCAACACTGTGTTTTTCGTCGAGCGACAAATTTTGCGCGCACGCTTGTCGACGACGAAAACTGACACAATTCTTTTCTCAATTTTCTTCAATTCTGTGGGGTCTTCTAAGAGTCCACCTTTTACGACAAGGTGAGCGTAACTCTTAGCACGCTCCAAGAACTCCAAAAAACACAGAAATCACAAGGTTCACCTAAAGTCACACACAAAAATTGTAAAAAACAAAGTTCGCCTAAGGGCGAAACAATTTAAAAAAGGAACACAAAAACAATAAAGTTAAACGAAAAAGATAAAGTTAAAACAAGTAACGTTCACAAAATAACTTTAAAACGGAAAAAGAAAGATTACAATTGCAAAACAAAAAATTAATACAATAATACAGGCAAAAAGAAATCGTTTAACAATAAAAAAAACGATAACTTTAAAAATAATACGAAACGACCAATTAAAAATTTTTCAATATGGCCGCTGTAGAAAACTAGTCTGACCAGAAAACGAACGAAACACAAACAATAATAAAGACAGATTAAACAAAATAAATGGAAATTTTAACACAGAACGCTAAACGATAAAAAAAAACGGACTTAAATGATATTTTAAAAAGGAAAAGAAACAATTAACACGTAATAAATGAAGAGAAAATGAAAAGGTAAGACAAAATAAATACGTGGAAACAAAGAAAGATTTTAAGGGGGTGGGTTACAGAAAAATAAACAAAATAAAAACCTAAATAATAATAATAATAAATAGAAAATTAATGAATATAGTGAAAAGAGGGGTGATGAAAAAATGTAAAAAAAAATCAAACTTTTTTGCATAAAATGTCAGTACAATAAAACGAAAGGAAAACTGAAAAACACCTTAACGTAACAAAACAGTTCACACAAACAAAAGGTCGCTGACAGAAACAGATAATCCCACGAACTGAAAAATTACCGGTCGTAAACGGTCGGTAAAAAAAATGTGACACAAATGCCACCTGATGACTTCCGATATTTAACAACCCACCCCCACCCACACACACACACACATGGGTCGTATGTGGCACAAGGCCGGTTTAATGTGGGCTTTCCGAGCCCGTAGGCTCAGCCAAAAATATACCCATTAGAACCCGTATAAACGTATTCATATATATATATATATATATACATACATACATACAATATCTCCCATAGAGTGCTGATGCTAATAAAATGTAAAATAAGACCTATAATTTGTATTAATAATAAATATACATTTTCCATTTTTCCATCGCTGGTAGCACAACTCAGAGTTTAACGTCAGTTTAGCAGTACCTGACAATTGCATTGTGTATGAAGCCCAGAGTTGTGATACCGGTGAGGAAAAAATATCTATTCTTATATATATATATATATATATATATATATATATATATATATAATGACGATTGCGTTTAGCATGAACTGTTGCCTATGGGTGGTGACTTCAATGTCCACTTATATATATATATATATATATATATATATATATATATATATATATATATATATATCGTCATCCACAGACAGACTGTTTCGCTGTAACACAGCTCCTCAATCCGATCGCTTCAACCGGGATCAAAACCCGACCGATTTGGTATCAGTGGGTGATTCTAACCCGCTCAGCAGAGAGAAAGGTGAATTTTTGCGTATTTATTTTTTCATAAACACTGACCTTGAAGGCACAATCCGTTGGGAGAATCTTGCATTATTTGCAGTAATAGTCACTGTTTATGAATACGCGCTTTTTCCCCACAGTGCTCGACCGAATTAATTTATTTCGGGAGCTAACATCGTCATCCACAGACAGACTGTTTCGCTGTGCCACAGCTCCTAGATAGACTGCTAGACATCCAATCGCTTCAAGCCGATTTGGTATCAGTCGGAGATTCTAAACCCTAGACTATCGACGCTCGGCAGAGAGAAAGGCAGTGAGAAAGGCGAATTTTGCGTATTTATTTTTTCATAAATACGCCAGTGATCTACAGGACTCAATCCGTTGGGAGAGTTTTGCATTATTAGCAGTAATAGTCACTGTTTATAAATACGCGCTTTTCCCCCACAGAGCTCGACCGAATTATATATATATATATATATATATATATATATATATATATATATATATATATATATATATTTGTGTGTGTGTATGTGTGTGTAGCTATGTATGTTTCCTCCAAATTTTTCTCGCTCCTTAAATGACAATAAATGCAGTGTTTATTGACATGCAAACAGGATTAATCGTTACAATGAAGAAATATTCATATTTATTGACTTACAAAGAAGATTAAGAGTTTTTAAATTAAATATTAAACGGAATTAAATGCTTGTTTATAAATATTCAAACCCTAGCCTATCGACTCTCGGCAGAGAGAGAGAGAGAGAGAGAGAGAGAGAGAGAGGCAGTGAGAAAAACGATTTTTTGCGTATTTATCTTTTCATAAATACACCAGTGGTCTACAAGACGCAATCTGTTGGGAGAGCCTTGCATTATCAACAGTAATAATCACTATTTATAAATACGCGCTTTTCCTATTTACGTTCACACACAAACAAAAATGTTAATGTCTACATCCATTGTAAATTTTGTTGTTTAATACATATGTTTGTTGAAATATATATATATATATATATATATATATATATATATATATATATATATATATATATCGGTCTTGTCGGTTTTCTACTCTGAAGAGATTAAGTGTGAAATATTCTTCGGACGACCCGCTGTCCTGAAATTTCATGAAAATTTGCTAACGATATTCAATAAATATTACTTAGTTATCATTAATACGCAAAATTTTCAACTTCGCCACGACGTTCTCACTCCAACATAAATGCGCATGCATTCTACAGTACACTATCCGAGTACGCATCGCGACTTACTGAATTTACGCGGAGCATTGGAAGAAAGCAGGCATTTAAACACAACAGCGTCAGCTAACTGCAATTCACCCTGTAGACACGTGTACACTTCGTCGACACATATTCATTCAGACTGTGCTATGCATTCACTCCGAATATAATTTCAGTACACTGACAATGCACATACTTTCGGCGACTTTTTCATTTCAGAAATCACGTCTTCACCTTCAACATGCATCAACCATTTTGGACACTTTCTCTATTCAGTTTATAACTTTTTGCATATTAAAAGTTTTTGCTCCTGCAACTTTCAGTCTGAGGGGGGTAGTATTGTCGGAGTTAACTCCACCTTAATTTCCTAACTGTTCGCTAGGGCACGCTCTCCCTACACTATAAATACTGGGCGATTTCTTGCCTCGTTCTCTTTTTACTTTGCTTCTCAGCGGACACATTTTACAAAAATGTGATCTCTCGCAGAGATCTGCGTTTTGCCCACTTGTGGGAAAACGCCATCCAATACACTTACACACACATACACGTACGTACGAACATTCACCAAAATACGTTCACACACAAACAAAAATGTTAATGTCTATGTCCATTGTAAATTTTGTTGTTTAATATATATATTTGTTGATATATATATATATATATATATATATATATATATATATATATATATATATATATATATCGGTCTTGTTGGTTCTCTTTACTCTTCTTTATGATGGATTCAATCTCTGAGTCCGCCATGTTCTTGTAGTGGAATTTCTTCTAGCAGGAATAAACGCACGTGTTCCTAATTTAAGAACACGTAAACCCCCGGTCCGCAACACTGTTAACGACCTTTACATTTTTATGCTTACATTGGCCGAAACATAAAAATTTCATGAAATTCTGATACCAGTTGCATTGAATTTCTAAACCTCTGTTTTTATTAGGCTATGAAAGATAAAATAAAAAGTGTATATGATTATCTATTAGAAAAAAAATCCCTTTCAATATTGTCATATAACTTAAGATTTAAAAAATTAACAAAAGAGAAAAAATGTATAGCATTTCAACTTATAAGGGTACCTACAAAGTATTATGTACCTATCTTATGAAATTTATATGATCTTAGTTTTATATTATCTCAGTTATGTCATTTTTCCATAAATGAAATATCAAAATTAATAATAAAATGAGTGGAAATCCAAATAATACCGTAAAATGTAATAAATGTACATAAAATATACACTACTGATAATATTTCATCAAAAAGGTAACTAATTAATTAATTACCTTTCTTATGAAATTTTAACTCACTCTTCATGTCTTTTTTAATATTTTTTTTTGTATTATATTTTTCCATAAAGCATCGTAAAAGTAAATGTGAAAGCTTAGTACCAAAAGCCAAAAAAAAAGAACGCTGATAGTTTTCCTTAAAAATAACGAGGTAAATAAGTTGGTTCACTTAAAGCTAAATGATGTCACTTCTGACTTTCCGTACGATTACTTTTCCTCACGTAAGATTTCAGTGCGTGATGAAATCATCACATGTTACTTGTCAATCAACACCGCTATTAAGACCGGCTTTCTCTTATTTTAAAGTACATTTTTTAGAGCAGAAAGCAATTAATGTTTGTTTCAAAATATATTAAATAAACTTTATAATTTCTAATTTTCTTAAATTAAATTTTGAAAAAATTATAATTGATTTTTAAAACAATTTTAAACGGAGAATTTCACTTTTTTAAACAAAAGTGAAAAAATAGCTGATTACTTTGTCGTCAAGACCATGTTTCGGGTGTGGTCAATTACATTAGTATAGAGATTGTCCTTTTAAAAATAAAAAATGTTTTAATTGCGATAAATTGGGACACAAATGTTCCCACTGCAGGATTAAGAACAAGACAAAAAGGTTTTGTAAAAATTACCAAGTCTGATGAACCAGAAAGTCGTAACATCAGGAAATATATTGAAGGGCAGATATTTAACAAAAATATAAGGCTACAGCTTGATCCGGGTTCAGACTTATCCATAATTAATTATCAAACATGGATAAAACTGGGTAAGCCGACTTTGTTAAGAACGAACCGAGTAGCTAAAAGTGTAGCTGGTGATCCTATTAAGTTTATGGGCGAACGTATAACGAACGTGTCATTTAAAGATAAGACTTTAAAACTAAAGGGGCATATTATGAAGAATACGGGTAATTTGTTCGGGACTGATTGGTTAGAAGAGTTTCAACTTTGGGATAAGCCTATTAACTCATTATGTCAAAAAGTTGAAAATTTGACAGACGAAGCCAAAAAGTTGAAAGGTGACCTTAAAAAAATCCCAGTGTTTTCAGTGGAAAATGCACAAAAATGTCTGCTAAGTTTGAATTAAAGCCAGACGTAAACCCAGTTTTTAAGAAAAAAACGTAACCTTTCATTTGCCTCGTTAAATCAAGTTGACGAGTAGCTGAATCGACTTGAGGAAATGGAAGTTCTGACAAAGGTTGAATATAGCGAATGGGCATCTCCCACATTTTATATTTTAAAAAAAGAGCAAAGAAATTCGTGTTTGTGCTGACTTCTCTACGGGGCTGAACAGCGCCCTAAAGGATCACCATTATCCCCTTCCAAGTCCAGAGGAGATATTCGCTAAGCTCAATGGAGGAAAATATTTTTTCTAAGATTGACTTAAGTGACGTATATCAGTGGACGAGGAATGCTCGAAGCTCCTTTGCATAAACACCCACAAGGACTTATACAAATTTTTAAGACTTCCGTTCGGGATTAAGATCGCCCCTTCCATTTTTCAACGGGTCATGGACACGATGGTAAATGGTCTTGATTTTGCGGTGGCCTATCTCGATGACGTCCTAATGAAAAGCGAGGGCATCGAGGAACACAAATCGCACGTTTGGCAGGTGCCCAGGAGAATCCAGGATTCCGGATTCAAACTAAAGGATGCGATTTCTGACTTTTTCTTAGAGAGGATCAAGGACTTGCGGCAAATAATTGACAAAGACGGAAGATGTCCCCATCTAGATAGGGCAACGGCAATAAAGAATATGCCAGCACCAGAAAATGTGTCGGCTCTTTAAAGGTTTTTAGGTCTTGCCAATTATTATATTTTTGTTCCAAGAATGCACAGTTTAAGAGCTCCATTTAATGTATTATTGAAAAAAGACAAAGAGTAGGAATGGACAACCGAATGCCAGGAAGCATTTGAGAAAATAAAGGAGGTCCTTACACCAGATCTGTTCCTGACTCATTATGATCCAAACCATGACATCATTGTAGCCAGCGATGCTAGCTCCTACGGCTTTGGGGCGTGCATTTTACACATTTTAAAGGATGGATCAGTAAAGCCAATCGCCCACGCATCTTGGACGCTATTACCAGCTGAAAGGGGTTACTCGCAAATAGAAAAGGAAGCCTTAGGTATCATTTTTGCGGTAACTAAATTCAATAGATTTATTCATGGAAGGCACTTTTTGTTGCAGACAGACCATCGCCCACGCCTTACTATCTTTGGATCGAAAAGGGGTCTGCCAACACATACTACTAATAGACTGCAAAGATGGGGAACCATTCTCCTCAATTATAACTACAAAATGGAGTTTCTCCCATCCGCTAAAATCTGTCATGCAGACGGGTTGTCTAGGGTGATACCTAAGTATGCTGAATCCCTGGAGGACACAGTCATTGCTGCCATAAGAACAGAGGTCGAAATTAAAAGTACTTTGTGCAATACTGTCAGGGAGCTTCCTATAACAATGGACGACATACTAGACAAAGCGTCCGATGATGTGTTCATAAAGGAAGTAAAGGACAAACTAAAAAGTAAAGACCAGAATATCTCAGAAGTTTACTCACTCTGTAATGACATATTAATGTACGGAGACAGAGTAGTAATCCCATCTACACTACAGAAAAGAACATTAAAGGATGTTGGCCATCCGGGAACTTCAAGAATGAAGAGTCCGAGTTACGTCTACTGGACCAACATGAACAAGGATATTAAAAACACTGTAAGATCGTGTAAAGGGTGTGCTTTAGTTGCTAAAGCACCCCCGATAAAATTCAATCCCTGGCCTAAAACCGACCGTCCGTGGTCGCGGACACATATTGATTTTGTTGGCCCACTTGATGGTTTTTACTACCTTGTAGTAGTTGACAGTTTTTCCAAATGGCCAGAAATATTGAAATATAAGAAGAAGCCGACCGCAGAGGTGACAGTAAAGTTTTTTCACGAGTTATTTTCCCGTTTCGGAGTTGTTGACTGCATCGTAACAGACAATGCCACACAGTTCACATCCTGTGAATTTAAGGATTTTTGTCAGTCATTCCTGATCGAACATATTACCACGGCGCCATATCACCCAAGAAGTAATGGACAGGCAGAGCGTTTTGTGAACACTTTCAAGAGAGCACTGAGGAAGGTGAGAGGTACTCCCACCGATACGGCTATACACCAGTTTTTGCAGGTCTGTCGTGTAACCCCTAATAGCTGTTCTCCATCTGCCAAGACGCCAGCGGAGATCATGTTTGTCAGGAAAATAAAATCGGCATTTGACAAATTCCTTCCGAGTGAAACGAAAGC
The DNA here is from genome assembly GCA_964036315.1 of Acanthosepion esculentum. Lineage (NCBI taxonomy): Eukaryota > Metazoa > Mollusca > Cephalopoda > Sepiida > Sepiidae > Acanthosepion > Acanthosepion esculentum. The sequence goes on along the minus strand of OZ038475.1, from coordinate 155,210,082 downwards.
GGGAAATAAGAATAAAGCGCTTTAAGATCGATGAAAAGGTTTTTTTCTTTTCGTTTATTTGGGGATAATAAAGCTCACTGGGAGATCGGAACAACAGACAGCCAAATTTGGAACATGATTGACATGGTTCAGGGACCGGACTTTGTACATAAACGTCGTGTAAATCAAATTAGAAGACGACATGAAAGAGTAGTCGACAGGGATCTCATAGAAGAAGACACTATGGACGTCGTCTTTGACACGTTTGAGGTTCCAATACTGCAATCGGTACCAGAGCTCAGAAGGCCTAAAAAGAAAAGAACATTTACGGAACCTTTAGAAATTAACCCGAAAAGAAAAAGATATTGAACATGTTTCATTTCATACCATGACTACAGAAAAAGGAAAAGAATGAGCAAAAAAAACATCTCCTCACTTATGAAATTTGAATTATCAGAAAAGCACAATACTCATTGGATTATTGGTAATTATTAACATTATAATTTACCAGTAAACTTATCCAATTTTTCACTATTTTGGAATAATGAAGAGAGACCTTAACAAAAAAGGACTGTTGTTAACACGTAAAACTAAAAAAAAATAATTGTGAACGTAATTCCTATATATAGCTTTTTCAAAATGGTTGTTCCTGATTTTTTTTTGTGTTTATTTGGTTGAATAAAAAGTATTGTGAGGTAATTATAATATAAAAAAAAGACTCCATATGGAGTCATGCTGAAAAGGGGGAGGGTGCTGTGGTGTCCTCACTTTAAAGAGTCTACGTTGGACTCTTCAGCCTACTATAAGATTAGTAGGAGAGAAGGCCTTGGGGCGGGGGGACAGTCGATTATTGAACGCCGGGTCAACCGACACACACTCACTAGTCGTGTAATACTCTTCTGTTGTACTTACTGTTTAACATATGATATATCTGCAACACATGTTTTGTTGTTTCTTTAACCATTTACTTGGTCACAACAGTTTCACACTCCCAGCATGCAACAAAAACTGTTCCTGCCAGAAATACGGACTATGAAAATTTTTGATCAGCCTTCTTCAGCTACTTAAGTTTTTACTCAAAATAAATTCTCTAATAATTAGACAATTTATTTTGAGCAGAAACTTAAGTAGGTGAAGAAGAGTGGTCAAAAACTTCCATAGCTGTTTGATATTGACTAGTTTAGCCGAAACCCACTTTTCTGTTTCAATCGTCCAAACTGCCTTCTTTGCTTCAGTAGAGTTAAGAAAACCAATTTTTATTATGAAGCAGATCTTTATTTTCTCTTCATAGAGTGGATTGGCTTTGTTTTCTATTCAAATACGCAAAGAAGAAATTGGTTTTACAAGAGTATAATTTTCACTATCAGTTAAAAGAAAATGTAATAAAAAAACGCACAAAGATAAACGTCTTTGTAATTTTTGTGAAAAATTATGTTAATTCAACCATTAAGGAATGTAAACCTATTATTTACGGTTGCTGCTGTTATAAAAATGTAAGTAACAAAATCTATATTATGCAACATTGTTTTCACACTCGTATGTTGTAGGAGTGGAAAAACTAATGTGATGGTCTGTTAGTGTGGAGATGTGGAGGACACCAAAGTAGAGGTTTACTTATGTAATGGGATTGATTTAGCTAATAGGTAATTAGCATAAATAGAGCTATAATTATAGCTTATGGGCAACTTTGAGTCAATGTACGTAGAATATCTACGGCTAAAAAGTTTGATCATCATAATAAAATGGCATCGCCTGACGGAGCTCTGTTGAACACAGAAGAACCTGAAAACATAAAGATTTGGATAAAATGCTTTGAGGCACGTGCCAGAAGAAAGAACTTAAGAGATGACCAAACACCTGAAGGACAGAGAGAAGTCACGGATCTATTTTTGGCCACTGCGGAATACGAAGCCATCAGGCAGATTTCGTTAATGACTTACACAGCTTAAATTGAAAACGTGGCATTTAAGAAAGTCAAAGAAATAATATTGAGAAATACTCAACCAAAGAAAAGATTGGCTATAACCAAACGAATCAAATTCTTAGCATTAAGACCAGATTTTGGAGAGCCTGTAAGAAAATATCTAAGACGATTAAGAAGAGATACCAGAAGATATTGTGAATTTCATCAACTAGGACAACAAGGAATAAGCACAGAGGAAGAATTAATTCAATTCCAATTTGTAGAAGGACTGTACAACACTTCTCATAGAGTAAAAATTTTAGGGCGGTTACAGAAAAACCAAATGACTTTAGAAGTTCTTATTGGTTTCATATAACGAGAGGAGTTAATTGAAAAATTTAATATAATGAAAACCAATCTGAGCATATGGACACATGTGCAATAAAAAGGACAATGATAAAATGCAGATATTGCAACTATAAACATGAATCAAAGAGAGAGACGTGTCCAGCAGGGGGACAGACATGTAATAAGTGCAAAAAGAAAAAAAAATACGTCTGTAGACGGCGAGATACCAATGTAAAAACTGTCGAAATGATACACGACGAAGTAAAAAGTCAAATGGGTTTTAAATAGAAAGGAGAAACAAAAAGAACACACACACACTCTCTCTCTCTCTCTCTCTCTATATATATATATATATATATATATATATATATATATATGTATATATATATATATATATATATATATATATCTTCTGTTGCCTTTTCCTGCGAAGATGTGAACTTAAGGATTCTCGTCTCGACCATGAGCGGTCAGACGTTAAAAGCATATTCACGCATGCACGTACGTACGAAATTTTACAAACTACATTACAAACAAGCAGCAAGAACTTTTCTCTTTGGAATACTTTTCTAAAGCTACAGTTTATTCAACATTTCTCAGCTTTAGAATTCATTCAACTTTGTGAGCTCAGATAAAAATATTTAAATCAGTGAAAGGGACATAATACAGAAACCTCTACGCATGTACACACAAAAAATAAATATGAACGTTGATGTTATCAAACCGTTTTTATTCCTTCTTTTTGTTTCATATTTTCTGATATTTTACGTTGAATATAAATCGTGTGGTCATCTTAATAATCAGACATCTACAAATCGCCCATTCTTATCAACACACCTCAACAGTTTCGATGAATTGTCAAGAATTGTCATATAACAAGAAGAGTTAACTGAAAAATTTAATACAAATAAAAACCAACCGACTGGAATTCGAACTCGGTTCTCAGATTTCTGAATCCACACCGCTATCTATTAATCAACCATGCCTGATGTAAAAACTGTCGAAATGATACACGACGAAGTAAAAAGTCAAAAAAACGTTTTTTCAATTGGAGAAGCAAAAAGAACACCTTCATGAATATTAAATTAAACGGTGTAGACTTAAAAATTCAAGTTGACACTGGAAGCGAAGTGACCCTTATTCCGAAGAATTTTAGGGAACAATTATCGAAACCAAAATTAAAGAAAACTTTAGTAAGATTAAGAAAGTTTGATTGAACGTGTATGAAAATATTAGACTCCTTGCAAGGCACTTTTGAAACAAAAAATAGATTTTAAAGTAAAACCGTTTCTACTATGGTGGTAGACTGTATAAAAAGTTACGGTTTAGTAGGAACTGATTTGATAAATATTAATGGCACATGTTTACTTAATGATATGAATACGGGAAGTTGAGATATGCGAGGGATAATGACGAGGAAACACACGTGTTATATTTAACAAAAAGAAAAAAAACATAAGGCATTATTTACACATTTACTGTTGTCAGTCGCTTGCTTCGAAAAAAGAAATCAAATATTTAAAGTCCGTAGTTTCGATGAAATGTCAAGAAGAGAAAATGTTCAGATTAAATCATCGGACACGAAAAGTAAAATTGCAAAATGTTTAAAACAAATTGAGAGAGTTTGTTGCAGACTGGTGAATGTATTTTTAGTCATCAGAAGGATTTATGATGTCGGTGTTTTTAAACATTCATCAACAACAAATTAAGAGGTAAAAGGAACATTGAAAACAAATCATGCAAGAAAATTCAGAGTGAAGACAAACATAAGTAAAAAAAAGTATAACAATATCATTGATTCATATAAATTGACATATACAATTGGGTTGAATATTTTTGGATAAATGAGGATGGTTGAATTAGATTGTGTAGAGTATTTTTGTGAAGTTTCAGCGTGTGTGAAGCTGTTATTAAGATTTGTTCGTAAAAATAAACTAAGTATTTGGCTATGTACAAAAATGTCCTTTGTGCGAGTTCAATCAATAGTGTGTGTGCGTAAGTTTGTTTAAGTTATTGTTCAAAATTGGTAGGAGTTGTGTAACTTTAGTTGCTTGGATGTTTGATTGATTGTTTACGAATACTTATTTAGTAGTGAGTAAATATCACCTTTTAAGTATTGTAAGTAATTGCTAGAAATTGTTCCTGAGAGAGCGTGGTTGTTGTTTGCTGAGTCAGAGAAGTTTGCGCGGTAAAAGTGTAGTTGGTCAAGGTTTTGGCTTGCGTGGATTAGTTTGGCATCTCTCCAGGGGTGAAAGTCTGACTGAGTCGATTCAGATTCTCCTATTTATAGAGTTTTCGACAAGAAAATAGACTCCAGAGCGCTGAGCGCGAAAAGACATTTTCGCGTGAACTTGTTACAGTTCTAAGGGTTTGAGCCAATGAGAAGTCTCACTTGCTGAAACTAGAGTGTTGATTGGTTGATAGGTGATTTTTGGTGTAAAGTGGATTATACCGGAGGGGTGAGAGGTTAGTATGGATTATTCTATCAAGTTCGTTTTTCACATAAAAGTTATAAGTTTGTATTCAACATGACTGACAAAATATATTTTAAGGTACGTAGCTTTGCAGTTAAATAGAGTTCTTTGAAATGGCCTGGCTTTTATTAGAAGCTGATAATGTATCAGCGTGTAATTTGACACCGTCATTATTCAGACACGTGGAACTCTGATCCTTTCTGTCTCTCGCTTTTTCTCTACCTTGATTCAACTTGTTCTGCCTTTTTCTATCAAAAAGCGATTTCACATCGGCTCATTACTTTTTTTTCAGTTTGTAAGCCGCTCCCTTTTCCATTGGTCAAAATAAATTTTCACATAGGCTCGTTAAACTTTGCCTTGGTCTTTTCTTCAGCCATTCCCTTTTTCTATTGGTCAAAATAAATTTTCACATAGACTCGTTAAACTTTGCCTTGGTCTTTTCTTCAGCCATTCCCTTTTTCTATTGGTCAAAATAAATTTTCACATAGGCTCGTTAAACTTTGCTTTGGTCTTTTCTTCAGCCATTCCCTTTTTCTATTGGTCAAAATAAATTTTCACATAGGCTCGTTAAACTTTGCCTTGGTCTTTTCTTCAGCCATTCCCTTTTTCTATTGGACAAAATAAATTTTCACATAGGCTCGTTAAACTTTGCCTTGGTCTTTTCTTCAGCCATTCCCTTTTTCTATTGGTCAAAATAAATTTTCGCACAGGTTCGCGAATTTGAAAACAGTGAAGAAAAGAGAGTTATTTTCATTTCATATTCACCACAAAGTCCCGAAATTGTTAAAAAAAACTATAAAGTTCACCTTAAGTTAAAAAGAAATATCAATCCACCGTATTTTGAAAGCTGTAGGCTTCTCATTCATAAAAAGCCAATGGTAGTTGATAAGCTACGAAAAATGGTGGCAGAAGGCATTCTTCAATATATAGAACCTGGAGGCAGCAAATGGGCATCGCCTATTGTGGTTTTAAGAAACCTTGATAGTGATTTTAGAATTTGTGGAGATTACAAAGTAAGCATAAGTCATATTTGTTTGGATTCCTACCCTATTCCAAACATAGAAAACATACTACATTCTCTGGCAGGAATGAAACATTTTACGAAAATTGATTTAAAAAATGTGCACCACCAAATTCAAATAGATGACGAATTTAAGGAAATGACAACAATAAACTCCCACATAGGCTTACTTAGATGGTCCCGCTTACCATTTGGAATTAAAACAGCCAGCTCGATTTTTCAAAAAGCTATGGAAAATTTGTTAGCGGGGAAAGTAGAAAATATGATAATTTATCAGGACGATATATATTTAGGTGGCCACTGAAGAAGAACTGAAACAAATAACTAAATTTCTAATGGATTATAAGTTGAAGAAAGTTTCGTACAAGATGAAGAAAGCAGGGAAGACGATAAACGAAGATAAGTGTATATTTAATTGAAAAGAATACAATTCTTGAGTTACCAAATTTCAGAAAACGGTACTTCGCCGAACACGACGTTAATACAAAACACATTGAAAGTATCTTCTCCAACTAATAAAAAAGAATTGGAATCATTTCTTGGATTAGCCAATTTTTATGGCAAATTCTTGTCAAAATATTCTGAAAGAACTGAAGTATTTTCTGAGTTGCGAAAGAAGCATAAGGGGTTTGAATGGACAAGAACGCACCGACCAGCCTTCATTAATTAAAAGATCAATCTAAAAAACCCGTGAACAAGATTTATGGCACGAAAAAGGACGTTACATTAACCACAGAAGCGTGTGGTCAGTCTCTATCGGCAATTTTGCCCCAGGAAGGATACTCGATGGTGTATCTTTCCAGAACATTGACACCAGGTGAATTGACCTACTCTAATATTGAAAAGGTAGCACTTGCCATTGTATGGAGTATGACCAGAGCAAGACCAAGTTTATTGGGGAAAAAATTTTCTTACGGTCTGATCATAAGCCCTTATAATATATATTCCATCCTAGGAAGGAATTACCGAAAGTTACATGATCCAGAATATTAAGATGGGCTATGAAGTTAATGGCTTTTGATTATGATATAGAATACGTGAAGGGGGACAGGATTCCACACGTCGACGCATTTTCCCGACTACAATTTGAAAAGGAAAAAATAGAAAAAACATTTTAGAAATATTGAGGATGCTTTGGATGGAAACGGATGTGTTGCCCATGAATAGACTAGTTATGGAGACGTTACAAGATCCTGTCTTAAATCGAATTTTATCTTGAATAAGCAACAATAAATGGAATAATTGTTCAAAACAGAAAGACTATACAAAGAAACCAGTGAGAGTGGGAGGGGATATAAGAGAAGCCGTACATTCACGCAGGACGGGAAACCCAAAAGATTCAGGAAGATGTAATGGGTCTGGCCTAGCTAATAGGTAATTAGCATAAAGAGAGCTATAATTATAGCGCACGGGCAACTTTGAGTCAAGGGCACGTAGAATATCTACGGCTAATAAGTTTGATCACCAATTTTACTCTACGTATGTGCATTTCTACCAAAGTTAAAGTAAGGAAATTCGTAGAAAACAAACAGTTAAGAACTGATCACAAAGCTCCACTCGAAGACAATTACAAGTGAAGAGATGTAAGCTTTTCTTTGATAAAACATAAGGTGAATTCCGGGTGATGCCAGACTGTTGAACTATAGATGCAAACGAACACTCGCAGACTTTCATGAGGTATGTTGCTGTATAGGCTACTAATGTCAAACGTTGCCATAAGTGTTCCCGGATCTACCTTTTGTGGTATGCAGCTAAGGAAATGAATATCGTCTCTGATGTGGCTTTTAATTCGCTTAGTGAATGGTTGCAATATTATGTCAATTAGGTTACTGAGTTTGCTAGTTGGACAGGCTGGTCCTGCTACTATTGGTTTGAATGTAAGGTCACTGGGGTTTGGGATGCTAATGTATTCAGATTTTTGTGTCTGTATAGCTGCTTTTATTTCACGTGATTTGTGGATTTTAGGTAGTCCGTAGAAATTGCTTGTTTTTGGTACAAAAGATTATTAGGAAATCCTTCTCTTTTTGTGTTTTGCAGATTTTTGTAATTTTTGATATAATGTTTTTGTCTATGTTAGTGTCAATTAATTTGTAGTTGTTCCTATCCTCTCGTGTTTCTAGAATTTTTGTTTTATAGTATGTTCTGTCTATGGTCACTATGGCGCTGCCTTTTTCTGCTTCTTTTATAATTATGTTATTATTTTTACGGATGCTCTCTAAGGCTAGTCTTTGTCTGTATGTAAGGTCGTCGAATGGTTTCGATTTCTTTTGTAGGTGGAGGTTCCAGAGTTTCTCAAAAAATATATTTAGCTCATTGGTATTTTTCTTTTTCTTTGGAAATAAATTGGATTTGTTTGTTACCTGTGACTCATCTTAATATTTTCGTTATTATTAAATATTTCTTTTAGTCTCGATTTGCGTTCAAATTCCTTAACGTCTTTTTTTAGGTTTGCTATATTGCTTTTCGGAGCAGAATTTTAGGCCCAATTTCAGTAGGTTGATTTCGTCATTTGTAAGTGTATATGTAGATATATTTATTATTTTGGGTTTTGTGTCATCTAAAATGGTTTTCTTGTTCGGTCTGGGCTTTCTAAAAATAATGATTTTTTCTTTTAACATATTTCGGGTTTTCTTAGAGTTACCCTTGTGTGTTTGTGTGTGTGTATATGTTTGTTGTTTGTACAGATGTGCTCACTGATTCCTCGTAGTGAGACAGTGTGTGTGTATGGAGAGGAGATATACACATATATACACGCATGCTGACAAAAGCACACGGAAATAGAAATACATCTAAGAACACACAGGCGTCATTAAAAGATAAGCATGCCGATAACTACGCCATCATTTCTTGAACCAATCTTAATTGTTTTATAACCATTCACGCAGAACTTTTCACTGCCAGTTCAAAAAAGAATTTTGGATCACTAACACAAAAAAGAGAATGTCTCATATCGAGAATATTTAACATCGAAAAATATAAAGAAAAAAATTAATTATTTTTAATAATGTGTGGAAATCTCCACCTTTTGCCTGACGACGGTCGCGAGACCGGAAACTAGTGTAGCAAAATTATGGAAAATAAAACATAATATTTTTTTAAAAATCCACACTACAACCAAAAACGTTTGCGATTTCTTTCTTCTTTTTAATATGCACACTTTTCTCTCGTTGGAACTACTATAACAGACAGATAGATAGATAGATAGATAGATATATAGATAGATAGATAGATAGATAGATAGATAGATAGATAGATAGATAGATAGATAAAGAAAGAAAGAAAGAAAGTAGAGTCTTTGTTAATATGTATGTAGGTATGTAAGTATTTCTTGATAGCAGTAATTCTTTCGACTCTTTCTGTGAGATTTTTAGGTGTCTGAAGGTTGAAGGTAAGGAGCAGGGGATGAAATTCTTTTCAGCGGCTGGTCCGATCCATTTGCCTGCTCGTCACCATCTCTGTTAACACTTTCTTTTAATGACAATAAAATTAATTTCCGAATTATTCTTGATTTTGATTGGTTCCAGACATGTTGACTCATTTGACAATCTCCTCTTTTTTTCACCTACATTTAGGAATGATGACCTTTTGACCTCTTTTATTTATTTCTTTTTACGTTTTCTGTTTTTATTCCTTTATGTCAAACCAAAATGGTTTGCCAACTTTTAACTTTCTATTTTTATTTATCTTTTTATCTTTGAAATAGTGTTCTTTTTGTTTTTCTGCTACTGCAATCTTTCTTTTGAGAACAGATGCTATCTTTACTCTTTCAGCAGTTTATACCTGAAGAACAGATCGGCCGAAATAATGAGTTAACATCCGCAAATTTATAAAGAAAAGATCCAAGTGTCCCCCCTCCCCCGCCAAAAAAAAAGTGTTGGAGATGTCGTGTCAACTAAAATATTTAATAAAATATTTCATCATGATTTACGTAGATACTGCCAAAATATCGTGCGGGCGTAGTAGAAGACATACCACGTGGCTTTTTAGGGCCAATTAGGAAGAAAGAAATAATATAATTCTGGAGCCGATGTTCTTACGAAAAAGTGTATAAAATGTATATTGAATCGATTGCTAGGTCTACTGCTAGGAAAGTTAGTTTATGTCAGAAAATCTTTCTCATCAGAATCCATCTTGCACATTTATAAATCTACCATTTATCCGTGCATTAAATACTGTTGCCATATCTGGTTTGATGTTCCTACTATGCATCTTGAGTCCGGCTCTCAAACATGAGACGCACAGATGTCACCAACGTCCACGTCACTCTAGCTGCTTATCTTCAAAACAGCATTTACGTCCACACACAAAAAGCTACCACGCTGACAAACTACAAAGAGACATCTCCCAACTACGGCACCACGGTTCACAGAAAGAACTATTCTATCTCTTGTATTCCACGTTACTACTAAACACGCACATACGTACTGACTCTTTCACACAAATACACATATAATAACATTCCATTGTTTCTCACATACGCACACAAATACATTTTCTGTTCTATTCTATTATTAACCAAAACAAAAAGACATTTATTCATTCAAATCTATAACGAATTTCTTGTATTCTTGTCGTTATATTAAATTAAATATTTTACGTTGTCTTTTTCTACTAGATTTTATGTCACTTTTAAGAAGAAATCTAACCAAATTAAATCTAAAATAAAACCCCAGATTTTTTATAAGTATTTTTTGAAGAAAGCAAAAAAGAACAGAGACTGAAAATGTGACGCCCCACTCCTCGAGTGACGCACGTCACGTCCGTCATTTTATTGTAATTACATGAGGCGTGCCGACTACTTCAGCACAGACGGGTGAAGGTCCGATCGGCGGATTCCGTTTAGACAGTCACATCCGTGTCACTGTACACGTATCGTATTCAGTAGCTCCCACATTGGCTGAATCTTCACTCTATTCTCTCTTCTTTCCGGTTAAGAGTTTTCTTTCTTTCTTTTTTTTTCATAGACACTGCATCAGTTATTTTACTCTCTCTCTCTCTCTTTCTCTCTCTCGTAATCTCAAGTCGTGTCTCATCACGAAAATAAAGGAGCAGCCTTAAAAACATTTTTAATTTAGTATCAGGATTTTTTTTTCTTTCTGTTTTCTTCAGATACACATGATCAGTGAGTGTTTTGTTTCTGCAGCTCCACAAGGATGAAGCATGGCTTCAAGGATATTTGTATTTTACGTCACAATTGGCGTTGTACACCTAAATGTCGCTTTTGGTCGGATCCACAGAGTAATGATATTTTCCCTGGTGCGAATGACGACAGATTTGAACACAAAAACAACATTACAGTTTTAGACAAAAACAACAAATTGGATTTTTTTTTGATTTTTTTTTTTATCTCTTCCGAAAACCCTTGATATACAAAAACCTTTCGTATTGTTTTAAAAGTCGGTCAACGAATATTTCTCCCGGACTAATTCAAGGAATTCCGTGTTAAGCTAATCATGGACTGATGAATTAGATAAAATTATCTCTTCTAGTTTTATTTCAACCAAAATTTGATTACACCGTATCGTTGTGAAGTACCAATTTTTGGGTGTTACTTGAAAAAAATAGTCAATGAATACTACTTTAACTAGGGTCGACAGACGGCCCTTATATACTGGACTTGTCTCGCATTGGATAATTTTGTCCTGTACTGATCTTTAATTGACACCCCCCCCCCAAATGTCCCGTATTTAGTTCATTTTCAAATTTCGTAGTAAAAATACATTTTTACTTACCTTTATCGCAGCCGTCTTCGGCCGCTCCCTAGAGCGGAAGAGAACAAGGCATTACAAACTTGACCTTTCGATCGTGTTCCCTACACGCTGGTAATTTCATTTTAGAGATGAGCTAATTACCTTTTTAGTTTGTTGTTATTACGAACCTAATCGTAATACACCTCTAAGCATTTTAGACCTTAGTTTTTGCGTAGCAAATCTCTACTCATTTTTTAGAGAGATTTTATAGCATTTTAGCGAGAGCATTTCTATTGTTAGTCTCCCTTAGCATAACACAGCGACTTCTCGCCGAATTCCGAAGGTCTTCTATCGGGAATTAGTGAAGGATACCCTACGTGATACGCTCTGCTTGTCGGGGGAGGAGTTTCGCTCCTTCTGGTCTTGGGCGCCAGCGGCGGATTACCTCAGTAAGCCTGAGTTTTCGCTTACCTGGCGATTGGCTCGGAATCGGCTGCCTCTCAATGACAAGGCTTTCATATGGGGCGTGGCGGATTTGCCAGACTGTGAACGGTGTGACCTTGGTCTAGAAGAAACGGCTTCGCACGCCTTCTACCATTGCCTCCGGGTCCGCCCCTTATGGGACCATTTCGGCGAGCTGACGGCTCGTCTCGCTCCTGAATAATTTGTGTCCATTGATCGCGCATACACGTGTGACAATGTGTCACCCCCGTATTCCAGGGTGAAATGAATGGTGTTTCTGACGCTGCTGACCACGGCACGAATGGTGATTTGGACGACGCGAAAGGAGGAAGTCTTGCGAGGCAACCGTCTTTCTCATCAGGATCTGGTCCGATTCTTTGAACATCAGCTCAAGGATGAAGATTAGAACTGATAGGAAACGATTGCATTCGACAGTCTTTAGCGAAAGGTGGGTGAAAGAGGCGAGCTTGGTTCGTTTGAACGGGGCCAGCCTCGATTTTCTCTTCTAGGTCACATCGGGGTGGTTTCCTGTTGAACCCTCCCCTTGGTTAAGTTAGACAAGCTTCAGTGTACCTAGTTAATGTGAGTAAATGTTGTCCCCGGCTATCTCCTTTGTTATGATCCAAGTCGAGATTCCCAACCTCCCCAGTTTGTTTTTGGACCCCATTTTATCTTGACTGGTTCAGCCTTTTATTTTCCCATGTCCGTGTTATTTTTCTTTATCTCTTTCCCACTCCCTTAGCGAGAGTGCTTCTTGATTTTTTCCTATGGGCAGAATACAGCGGCCTCTCTGTTTTGAGGGTTGGACGGGCCCTACTAACATCAATTATGTTTAGTTTAAATTTGTTAGTTGTTTATTGGGTTCATCTCCCTCCCTCCCCTCTCATTTTCTCATTATTGAATTTTTATGTATTATATATTATCATTAAATTTTTATGGATTGAACATGTCATATTTGTCTACAATCGTGATACATTTTTCCGTAATCGTCAATGATGGCCTATGTCCCAGTTTATCATGACATGAAAAAATAACTCACCCACCTCTACCCTCTGAGCTTTTCTATTTAGCGTAGATCTGACATTTAATTGGTTAATCAAGACATGCCCACAAGTCTAATTTTAATTCTGACCTTATGCCCCCCACTCACTAACTTTCGGAAAAGAGGTAACACTTTGTTTTTAAATTTCCTTAAAAATCATTTAAGTAACAGTTAATTACCATCGCCTGAAGAAGTACATTCATAGTATTGAAACATGAACGGTTTTCCGTGGCGATTTCAACATGTTTTATTAACCTCTAATAATATATATATATATATATATATATATATATATATATATATATATATATATATATATATATCCAAGTGTGGGATTGGTATATACGGAGTAAATTCCAATAACCAACAATTATTATTCTTTAAAGAGTGCTCAATACAGAGTAGAGCAGATATAATCATTTATTTAAATATTATAAACATTGTTATAAAATCACTACAAAAATAGCCATTTTGTTTCAACACTTCTGGTGTCTTATCAAGTGATGATGTTGAATGTAGAATAAATGGTTTTAAAAGTTTCAAATTAATTAACGATCCTTCGCTAGGGGTAAACGCTGTTACATAAGCTAGAATGACCAATCAAAATACAAGTATAGGGTAATTCAAAAAATTTGTCAACGAAGCAAGGTTATCATAGATATTAAAAGATTTATAAAATTTGAAATTAAAATTAAAAGTAAAAAATTACCTATTTAGAAATCTAAATCTAATCTCTATTAAGTTTAAAATTGTAGAATTACTGAGGAGAAAATAAAAAATACATATGTTATTTAATTTATTTTTTCATTCAAATTATGTTAAAAAGGATGTTGATAGCTCCAGACAAAAATGTATACATTTTACAGTTTACTTCAACTGAAACGTAAAACAATTCAAACACACTCAGGTTATAATACATAAGCGCCCAGACATATTTAGATATATATACACACAAAAAACGGTGACGAGACACGACCCTTGATAAAAAAAAACAAAAAAAAACGAACAGACAAACACACACGGACACACATTTGTAGGTCTGATGAATTGGATCGTGGTACGGGCAACACGTGTCCGACTTGTCTTTGTGATATGGCGTGTAATAATATATGAAGTAACTTCTTCCTCTCATTATATGTAACACGAAACAATTGTAACCTAAAAAAATACACACCCTGATACACACAAAAATATAAATAAATTGTATGAAATTAACATCCAATTTACAATGTTTCCTGTTATTTATGTACGTTTAATTTCCTGTCAAGTATACTTTTATCTCCGTGAACACGAGGCTAATTTTGCTGCTATGATGTGAGTGGCCCACCACAAAATTAAGAAAAGAATACTACAGGGGTATGCGATTGGTTTTGAATTCAAAAACGAAATATCAGACATAAACACCTTGGCTGTACCCGAGGTGCAATACAGTTCCAAGATCTTTAACTGGACCATAAGATCTATCACGGTTAGTCTGGGCAGTCAGCAGCAGTCAGCAGGAGGAACGCCACGCCAACCAGTGGGAATTACTATGCGAGATCAACCCGGATCGGCAGCCGGCTTATGAACTATACCACAAGGTAGCTGTCCCAAAACCACACGTTCCTATTGAAATAAATCACGTAAATCTATTTCTGCTGTTGTATTTCTGTCTTGCAACCATACGCTTGTCGATAACACCAACCAGCTGGAAAGCAAGAGGCAGCGAGACATTTATTGTAAAATTTAGAGAGAAGAGGGGCCAGTTCGGGAGCATATGTTTTAAGGACTATTACAGGGATAGAATCAGGTCAACATGCTTTATGGGGATCCAGATTAGAGATGATAGCAGTATCCATAGAAGAGGTTATATGCATATCACTCAACAGAGACTCAGTAGAAAGGATACTCCAGAAGGGTCAAGAGTAGAGCTTGAAGAAAATGTAAGGGCAAACCATTCTGCTTCTAATATAAAATTATTCATTTTTAAAAAATGTCTTTTTTTTAGGAGTTAGAAAATTGTTAATGGTTTGTAAAGTAACTTTTTATGACGGTTAAACTTTTGATTGTCCGGAAAAGTGCCTGTCAGGTAATCAGTCCATCTCGAAGGTAAGAAAATCGCCCATCGAAACATAATTTGCCCACCATATAGTTTCCGGGGGAAATATTATATTTTATTAAACCCAATTTACACAACTTTCGTTTTTCTTTCATGATTTCTCATTGAATTTCATCTTAAATTATTAAAAAAAATGTTTTCCTTTTTTTACACACTGTTCATCATTATTAAAAAAAACATTTGGCATAACATCATTCTGTTTTTCTTTCATTAAATGTCTTATTTAATATAAAACTGTTTTTACTATTTTCATTACACTGGCCATCTCGAATTTATCAAGGTAGGATAAATGTCCGTGAAAACATAATTTACCCGAAAATGTTACAAAGTTTTATTAAAATCTTTGGCACAAGTTAACCAAGGTGATACCGATTGGAATTCTGAGTGAGTATGAAAGAAAAAAAATAATCGAGAAAAAATAATTTACCGTAATTCCCCATGTATAATACGCATTTTTTCTAAAAAAAAAATAATAAGCAAAATCAAGAGTGCGTATTATGCACAGCTACAAAAAAAATCTTTAAAAAATTACCGTAAAATAATTATTGTCATAAAACTATATTAAAATAATATTATTGTATTTTTTTTGTTTTTTGTTTTTTTAAGCAAATCTACCTACGTAAGGCGGGAGTGCCACTAGCACGCAAGGCGTTACAGAGAGTGAGAACAAGAGGAGTGTTTGGGAAAAGAATAAAGAGAAGGACAGGGATCAAGGTCAAGGCATCAGAAGATGTCGATTGACATTACATTTGAAGATTATAGCTATCAGGGAAGCAAGTGATAGGAAGGGAGTTCTACTTACGGGAGGTGCGAGATAAGAAGTGGAATAGATGGCTACTGGCGTTTCGACAGTGAAAGGGTGGGACCGAGATGCCAACCTAGTAGCACGCTTAAATTCATGCCGTTTGGCAACCAGCAGAAGTAACTCGTCGGAGTAGTCGCCATGAAAGTACTTGTAGAAAAGACAGAGGGAAGCCACAGCACGTCTGTGAGATAGCAAGTGCAAACGGGATGCCAGATCAGGACCAGTCACGTTGCATATCCGTCTCTGGATTTTTTCGAGGACCTTGAGACAAATAACGGAAGCGCCAGACCATATATTGCAACAGTATTCCATGCAAGGAAGAATGGTTGATTTGTAGAAGCATTTTTCCATACTTTCAGTACAATTTAGTTGTGCGTATTATGGATGAAGGCATATTATACATAGGGAATTACGGTAAACGATTTATTCAAAACAATAAAATTATAATGTATCGATTCACTATTCTTTTCTTTCAAGAATTTTCTTATTCCGAACAAAGTGATGTGGAGCTAAGGGTCACAGATAGGGTTACAGTACACTCAGTTCCATTTCAAAAGTAAATGAATACCTGAATGCTTTTTATTCTTTTATTTTATAAAAAAAAAAAGTTGCATTTAAAATTGTGCTCATTTCGATAACCACAGCTCATATGACAAAAACAGACCCTATTTTCGTCCGGCTTTGCACATCCACTTCTGGAATACGGTTCAAAAATATGTAAATCATAAAATAAATGTGATAATTCGTGGAATATTTCTCCCACGAATCTAGCCAACATGAATCACTTCTTACGGCTGTATCAGAGAGACACGTCTGATTGCAACAGACGCCTCTTTGTCTCTGCTCGTAATGAGTGCAAGTGGCTCCGCAAAGAAGCGAATTTTCTGTTTGCTGAATGAATGAAACAACGTCTAGCATCTCGCAAGTTCAGTTCCAGAGAATATTGGCGGCTCTGCAAGAGTGTGCTGAACAACAGGACACCCTCAGTCCCTCTTCTGTTCAATCAATTCGAAGTCCTGACATCTACAGCGGATAAGGTAAAATTTTTGCTCGGAAATTCTCTTCCAATTCAACACTCGACTCAATTGCATCACCCACACTTGATTTGCATCCTAGAACAGACGTTCTACTGAGTGATAGGCGCATAACCCCGTGACAGGTTTCGGACATTATTTATAAATTAGAATCCCATAACACAAGCGGAGGTGACGGGATACTAGCCGCCGTCCTAAAGAAATATACTCAGAAGCTGGCTCCAGTTCTCTCCAAACTATAAAACTATTGCCTCGCCGCTTCCTGCTTGATGGAAGTTCTCCTTAGTCGTTCCTATTTTTAATAACTCTGGAGAACCTTCTGACCACTATATCGACTTGTTAGACTCCCACCGTATTTCGGCAATGTATTCGAGGTTTTAATCAATGTCGAATTGGTTAAGCATCTTACCTCTCACGACCTTCTCTCTGCGATTTGCCAGGTCTAATGCTGATGTACTAACGGCCATCGCTGAATATGTATATCAAGCTCTTGATAATAATGGCGAAGCTCTAGCTGTGGCTCTAGATATCTCGAAAAGCATTTGACAGTGTTTGGCACGCTGGTCTTCTACGTATGCTCCAGAGCAACGACATTACTGGACGTTTGTTTGATTTAATCCAATCGTTCTATCAAACCCTGAAATGAAGGTCGTTTTGAATGGGCTCGCTTTCAGATCCTTTCACACAAAGGCGAGTGCCCCCACCCCAAGGTTCTATCCTGGGTCCTACGCTGTTTCTGATGTCATCAGTTTCCAAGTAGGCATTTATGTAAATAGAATTCCCATTTACTCCTGTCTCAATAGCAAATCTGTCAGAGTTGACAAAGTTAATCTGGCCGCTGTTCTTGAAAAGGACTTTCAGTTAGTGGTTAACTGGGGCATGAAATGGCTCGTAAATTTTAATATCCCCAAAATGAAACTGTTTTCATTTAACCACCATAGAGAAACTTTCCTGTTCACCATCAGCATGGCTGATGCTAGACTCATGGAGACCATCACAGTGTGCCTTCTTGACCTCACCTTTTCAATTGACATCGAATCAATAGCTGCATCTACTGCAAGGAAAGTTGTGTCACTGTGTCTTACCAGAAGGTTTTGCTTGTCAGAGTCCATCTTGCACATTTACAAATCTACCATTCGTTCGTGCATTGAATACTGTTGGCATATCTGGTCAGGTGATCCTGCTGTTCATCTCGGGTCTCTTGGCAATATCCAAAAAAGAATCTGCAATGTATCGATCCTAACTTGGCATCTTGACTTCAGTCACTTTCTCACCGACGTGACGTTGCTTCCCTCTGTCTTTTCTAAAAATATTTTCATGGCTACTGCTTTGTTTAGCTTTTTTCCCTGGTGCCCGGATTACGTGGATTTAAATGTTTTAGTAGATTGGAATCTAGGCCCCACACTTTTACTGTTGAAATAATTAAATGTAACAGCCACTTCTAGTCCAACAGTTTCTTTTCTCGCACTTCCAGCCTGTGGAACTCCCTTCCGATTTCTTGCTTCCCTGCCAATTACAATCTTCAAAAATTTAAATGCAACGTCAATCACCATACTCTATTTTCTTGAACCCCGTTCAGCTTTTATCCCTTCCACGGTCCCCACTATACCCAGTTTTTTCTCTCGCCTTCACTCTCTGTAAATCCCTGCGTACTAGTAGCACCCCCGCCTTGCTTGGGGGTGAAACGATTAATAAAAAAAAACTCATTCGACTACATATGCGTGTTGATTTTCTCCACGTGTCTATCTCGACTACTAGCTTGGATTATACCCCGAATGAATTTTCAGTCTCCCACGACTGATGTACGATACTACGGAACGTGCAAAGGATCGAACCTTATAAGTCGCGAGAAATAAAAAAAACTCTTTTAACACGTTTTATTTCCATTTGCTGTTTTGTCGCTTCCATTTTCTAATGGTAAAGGCGCATTTAAATTAATGTAATATCTGAAAGATTAATTGAATTTATTTTTTAACGTTTGAATTACTAATATAGCATATTGTGTACTTAGTAGATAGTCCATAATCAAGTTTAACATAGTAAATAAACTTCTAAGAATTCTGATAAACCTATTAACTTATAACTAAGTTTTTGCATGTAAAAATATTTGCAAGTTGTTTTCTTATTTATTTACCATTCAATAGAAAATAGTCTTGTTGAGATAGTCCATATACCGTGGACATCCCCAAAATACTAAATGAATCGTTCGTAGCAAGATTGGCAAATCGGGTCCGTTGACACAGAGTCGACCAATCAGGCCGGTTGATACATGTTCCCGCGAAGGCGCGAACTTCGAAACGGAATGGAACGCGCTGTTTCTTTGAAACTAGCAGTTTGCACGAAGATCCGAACCGACAAACACACGTTTCGTCGATCTGCGAATGTCACTCCAAATCTGTCTCTATGAAACTCAGCTAACCTGAATAAGCAAACTCATCGAAAGTCGCTTGAGCTAATATTATATAAAGTTGACTTCTTCCCGTTCAACTATTACCAAAGAAATATTGCCTCAAATCACTTAACGGTACACATTATCTTTTTCCTTTAATTGCACACACATCTTTTACGAACAATTAACTTCAACCGAATCGACCTGATACGAACGAACGAACTCACACACACACACACACACATATTCAGTACGAACATTCAACCGCAACTGAATCGACCTGATACGAACAAACTATTATAAATCACAAACTTGTATAATAATTATTCAAGTTGTTTTCTCGTTCAGTAAATTGTGTTCTTATTATTTGTTCTTGTTTTGGTGTTGCATAATTTTGAACGACTTCTCTTTTAAAAACTGTTTGTGGAAAAAAAAAGTAACACGCAAATTACCAGGCCTCATGATTAAACCCTGTGTATTCATTGATTATTACATAAATTCATTGACGATTCCACTACAGTCTTATTATTTGAAATGTTCGTAGAAACAGACATTATTAAACATTTAATAGTTTTATTATCTCTGTGATGCTTGTAATAATTTCTGACTACTGTCAATTCCTTTCTTTTTGATTTTCAATGCCGCAAACAACATGAGTGTAAAAACTTGATAAAATAACACTTTATTAAAAAATTGTAAAATTCATTTTTTTTTCTTTAGTGCCTGAAATATTTAGTTTGTTAGTGAAGCCGAAGTGAGAAATATCGTCTAAGTATGGAAATAGGAACAATTCATTTATGTAGATTGAATAAGAAAAAGGTTCGTTTCGAAACCCCAAGAAGGTGACCGAGGACACTACGATGTTGCATTATTGATTGATGTACACTCTTCGACTTAAGTAAATGCTCCCTTATATTTCCTATGTCGGATTGATTAACCGCTCCCTAAAAAAAAAATCAACTTTCTGTTAGTATGAATAATGGCCGCCCGTTGTAAATAAGAAGTGTTTACCAGTACCAACATTTTTGTCCGTAATCCCAGCCATTGGCCATTTGATATCATGCAATATTGTCTATGAAATTCGATATAATTCAATAGATGACACCCGGAAATAACCGAAAAGTATATGTTGCGACTATAACTACGAAGATGAACATGCTGGTCTGAATAATGAAGCGTTGACTAATGATAATCTCTCATTTAAACATTCCGACAAACATGTCTAGTGCAAATATTAAAATATAATTGTGACTCTGTTTTTTTCTTTTTTTATGGCGATTCAGATAAAACATTCTGATAATGTCGTGTATGAACGTCCGTATTTACAAAAGTCGACATGTTTATACACACATAAAATAAATCTAAAATTCTTTTTTAAAATATTGGGTAGTAGTGAACTTTTCCATTTAAATAAATAATACAGTTTTAATTTAATAACACTATCACTTGATCGCTACAAATGAGCATAGAAATTTCAAACATTTAAAAGTTTATGAATTATTTGAATTTAAATTTCTTTAACCGGGTATTGAACTCACACTCTTTGGGTCCTGTCACTGGATCTAACCAAAGCCTTTATCCACTGTGCCATGTGTCCTTGAGGGCCCGGTTAAGGCATGGAGAACTTTCAGAGGAAAAAATTAACAGGAGATAACTGATAACTGACATCCATTAAACATGGCACGTGGAACTAAAACATCTACCCTAGTGAGCGAAATAAAGGGTTCAGTTCGACATTCCAACCACCTGAAGAAGGCCGGAGCGTACAACGGCCGAAACGCTGTAATAAAAATGGCGACAAAAATGAGGACAATAGTCCAAATAATCTAAATAATGTAAATAATGTCTTACTTTTATTGCATTTATTTATTTTACAATTCAGGACAAATTTTATATAATTAAGTGTCCTGTTTATCCCCACCCCACAAATCATAATTTAAATTTTCCGGAGACTTGTCCTTATAACTAATTAAACATTAAGAACTTCAAACATGAATTTCTTGGAATTAAATCACTGGGGATAACAGATGTGAACATATTTTTACAAAGATTCTCTAAAAAGGAAAATTTTTTTAAATAATTTCATTCATTTGTCAATAAATCCTGAAAGTTTCATTAAAATCCGACAATTATCTGATTTTGCCAGAATTTCCAAATCAATGTGTTTTTCACCAGAATAAGATACTCAGATTTGCCGTACTAATTTGTGGTCACCCTTGGACGCAAGAAAAACAAAATTTTAACCAAAATTTGAAGGTTGTAATAAGGATTTTAAAAATTTATTATTTTATAATTTAAAAATAATAAAAAAAAAATCTTTTGGTCTTACCTCTTAATAATAACTTAAATATTTTGACTGAATAAAACTATTTTTATTAAATTTAGTCCATTTTTTTAGTGAATCTCTAGAGGAATCTACAAGTAATGGTTATCTTTATTTTTCTCCAGGTGCACTGAATCACGTTGAAATCTTTTATTCTTTCGTTTGAAAGTGTCTATTTTCAGAAGATGTATTTCTTTCTTTCGAATCTGTTGTAGTTACGTGTTGCCTGCTGATATCACGCCTTGGGTCACCACTTGTAGCGTGAAGATTGATTACACAGGAGACAAAGCTAAAAAGAATAGAAACGGAAATATTTAACTGTTAGAAAATGTGTGTGTGTGTGTGTCTCTCTCTCTCACTCTGTCTGTCTGTCTCTCTCTCTCTCTCTCTCTCTCTCTCTCTCTCTCTCTCTGTGCATCATGTAGCTTAGTTGAAATTAAAGACACTGCTACTGTCGCATCATAGAATTGTGAGAGCAAACGATATAATGAGTGTTTATATCATTTGGTTTTATACCGCTGATTATCAAGCCACCTTACTTTTATCTGTGGCAAGCCTCAATGGTTCGTAGGAGAATGACGACCACTGCAGTCGCCATCTGTGCTCTGCTATGTTGCAACTTGTGTTGTTTTCACGACATTTATTGCGTATACAATACAGCAATTGTGGCAAGCTGATTTTCTAAGCGTAGCTTAGATGTGGCACAAGGCCGAAAGCATGGGGTACCCAGTGAGGATCAAACTCACTACTCAGTCCTAGCGAGAAAAGCTTGCTAACCACTACACCGCCTCGAGATGCCTCTTGTGTTGAGTTCACTTGTCCAACTGGATATCCGACTGGTCCATGGTAAACCTTTTAGCTTAAAATAAATTCAAATAACAAAGCCGTGTTTATAATCATAAACACCTATTTACTATTGGCAATTACTACACAATTCTGTCTTATTTCATCTTTTTGTTTGTAGCTGCAGAAAACACTAGTCTCTACACAAGAGTTCCTTTCTTTTTAGACCCTTTATTCTTAACGGCCAGTCTAACAATAATAGCGACTTTATTCCCAGTCCTTTTTTTTAGAGTCAGTGTCTTCCAATAAAACACTATTCCGTTCTTCTAATTCCAGTGGAAGGTAGCTTCCTATTTCTCACGGCCAAGGGACAAAATGAACCTTACTGACTGAATGGGGAAAGCTCTGTCCCAGTGCTTGCGGATGTCGACATTTTATTTTTATTAAGTATTCGAACCCTGGAATTATCTGATAGTTCTCTTCAGGCAATGAAGACTCTCTTGATAAAAGCCAGACGCCATTAACTGGCTAGATGCGGCCGTTAAATAAATACATAATTATATTAATTTCGATTCTCTTTTCAGTGATGTTCTTTATTATCAAGCCACCTAGCGGGTGTGAAGTAATTTGCAAAAAAAATAAAATAAAATTCATTGACCTTGTTTTAGTCATGAATGCAACTTTTTCCTTTGGTCGTGGCGTTTTTCATTGATGTCTGTAGATGTTCTGAAATTGTCTTTTACTAGTTGATCTTGTCGGAGTTATCTCCTCCTTAATTCCCTAATTGTTCACTAGGGGTGCCCTCCCTACACTATAAATACTGGGCGACTTACCTCGTTCTCTTTTTCACTTTGCATTTCAGCGGACACATTTAAAAATGTAATATCTCGTAGAAATCCGCGTTTTGTCCACTTGTGAGAAAACGCCATTAAACACACATACACGTACGTACGAACATTCATCAAAATACAAACTCTTTACGTTCACACACAAACATAAATGTTGATGTCTTTGTCACTTGTAAATTTGTTGTTTAATATATATATATAATATATATATATATATATATCGGTCTTGTTTATTTTCTTTACATCTTCGGTTGGACAACTTGAGTCCGGCATTGTTCTTGTAGTTGGACCTTCTAGCAGGAATAAACAGCACGTGTCCCTAATTCCACAACACAAAAACCCACACGGTCCTCAACAATCTCATCTCTTGATTACTAAACTTGTTTTGAAGGTATTTATTTATAAGACGGTATTTATTTTAATAAATACTCAGAAAATAAGCTATTTTGACAATGAGTGCAAATTCAATTTTTATTGGTTAATTTTGTCATAATTTTCCTGAAGTGAAGAAGTCCCCAATATTTTCCTGTGCGTAGAATTCATTGGTTGGCTTGTGTGCTTCTTTATATCTGGATTTCCATAAACCATTCAAGAAAAGATTGACGTCAAACAAAATTGGAAATTGAATCTCTCCTTTCAAAGACCTTCAAAAAAATGATAAAAGATTCTTGCACCTTTCTGCTAAAAGTAAAAAACCCTTTTCAACTAAGTGGTACCTCGGATACTAAAGATTCCTGATTCTACATTTTGGATATGATCCTCTCATTAAATGAATATTTCTTGAATACCGTGGGCTGAACATGTGAGCCATGACAAAGCTTCAGAGAAAATGGAATCAAAAATGACACTTTTACTTAACATAAGAAAGAGACAGTTGAAATCTAAGACAAAGAGAGGAAAGTGAGCTTAGAAAACTTGATACTCACAGGACAGATTGAAGGCAAGATGAACAGAGAATAAGCAGCTCAATCTAATGAACCTAATGAACCTTTGTGTAAATGCTTGGCAGGACAGGGATTAGGAGAGATAGCAACAAAAAAAACAAAAAAAAAACACAATTTACTAAGAACTGTACAGGAAATAGTAGAGAGCAATGGCCGCCTACTTGCTAAGGGGACGGCACATACAAGAAGAAGAAGAAGAGGATGATGACGACAAAGAAGATGATGATGATGACGACAAAGAAGAAGAAGAAGTTGACAAAGAAGAAGAAGAAGATGATGACAGAGAAGAAAAAGAAGATGACGAAGAAGAAGAAGAAGAGTTATCCTATTATAAACATTGTTTTTTATTTTGTTATTTTAATGCACAATTTTGTTTCTTTTCTCACTTTTTCGGATATAAAAGTTTCTGTAAAATTTTTACAATTTTTAGAAAAAAAAAATTGAAATGTTGTTTTCTTATTTATTTTGAAATTTAATGGCACTAAAGATTTATTGGTAAATTTGCTTTTTAACGCCTGCGCTAAATATCTCTTAAAATTTTCCCCAAATCGTCATAATTCCGTGTAAATGTACATGTTGAACTAGAATTAACAATTAAATTATGAAGAAACCTTTTTTGGAGTTATCGACAAGAAGAAATCGGACTTCTTGTTGGTCATTCGTCCACCATTACTGCCATACTGTTTAGTAATTTACTGCTGGATATATGAGGCGGCGAAATCAAATTTTGGTCAATTTACTTTTACAGATTTTCGATACAAAAAATCACTACGCATTATCGTAAAGCAATTTTTTTATAAGTGTAGTTTTATTTATAACAGAAAACTTTAAACAAAAACAAATTCAATAATACAATAAAACATTTTTCTGTGTAGAACAGCAATGACAAATTAAAAGAACAAATTAAATAATACAATAAAGCATTTTTTTATATTTTAAAATTGATGAGGTAGAAACGAAATAGGAGTTGATTGTATTATTTAACTTTTTTTTAATGTGTCCCCTTTTCTACGCATAAAGAAGCCAAACACAACTCCTAACCCTAACACCTAACCCTTAACTTAACCCTGTTTATTGTATTTTTTAATGATTTTGTTTTTTAATTTGTCCCATTTTCTACACGTCAAACATAACCCCTAACCCTAAACATAACCCGGTTTATTGTATTATTTTATTCTTTTTTTAATTTGTCCCCTTTTCTACACATAAAGAAGGCAAACACAACCCCTAAACCTAACACCTAACCTAAACTTAACTCGATTTATTGTATTATTTAATTTTTTTTAAAATTTGTCCCCATTTCTACACAGAAAGAAGGCAAACTGATGTGAAGTCGATGTTAAGCTTTTACCACTACTACGTTATTCTCAGTGACGAGTTATATAGGCTTTCTCTTGCACTTATGCAAATTAGGCATATTAATTTGCCAGTGTCACTACATCTCCCTGTAACGTACAGGCTTTATACCTCTAGTAGTTCTTGTACTTCTTCTCACGATAGTTTCATTACTTTGCCCTACTTCTCTCTCTCCCGTATTTCTTTCTCTGGGAGACCTAGATCTGTCCTGCGCTAAGCTGTAATCATAGGCATTTTCTTGCATTATTTCATCTTCGTCCGAATTTTCAAACTCATTCTGGCCCACTTGATCCTGCATTATTTCGTCTTCTGATGTTTCATTTTGTAACGGTTGTTCTAATAAATCATTAACGGACGGAATCGTAGACATTTCATCATCATTTTGCTCTTCATATTCACCCTGGGTCCTTATTTGATCTGCATGGGCTAATACACTGTTGCCGTTTTCTCTATTTATTGCAGCTGTATTGTGGCCTTTTTGCATGATAAATTCTGCCCTTTCCGGATTTGCTTCTTTGTTCTTTTTGTACCACATTTTTCCATTTGTGGAGTACATCGTTAGCGGAGCTCTAATTTGTCTTCCCATTAAAGCTGGTGGGCTTTCTAGTCTTCCAGCGTGTGGTATTATGCGATAGCTTAAAAGCAGCCTCGGTAGAAAAACTTCTTTTTCTTTTTGCTGAGAGCATGCTTTTAGTCCCGTTTTTACGGTCTGCACCATTCTTTTCGCTAAGCCGTTCGATAAATTAAGATCGTCATCACAAAATTCTGGTGCATTGTCAGATACCAGGGTTTTTGGTATGCCATTTCTGGAAAATATGACCCTTAGAATCTGTTTTATCGTAGAACTTTTCTTGTCTGGCACCCGGATTATTTCAGGCCAACCTGAAAAAGAGTCTACTAGAATTAATAAGAGTCCCACTCCATTAATATACGCACGATCCATATGCACCCAACTCCATGGCTCCACTTCTCTAGGCCACGAATGTAAAGTAATCTGTGTAAAGTTTCTTAATTCTTTACATTTTTTGCACCTTTTTATATATTCTTCGACATCTCTTGAATATCCCGGCCACCATGCTTCTAATTTTATCTTTTTTGTGTAGCCGCTACTCCACAGTGTATATCATCATGTACACTTTTTATTACCGATTTTCTGTGTTTCTGGGGGGAACTACCAGATCCCCATTACAAATCACTCCATGTTCTATCGTTAATTTCTGTCTTATTTCTTTGTAGGATATTTCCGCCCTAGAACAATTTCCCCATGAGTTTCTTCTTATTCTCGATATTATCCTACTTAGTACTGGATCATGTCTGGTTTCCGCAGCCATTCTATCTAAAGACAATACATCAGTCTCTACCCAATGTAAGAATGCATCTTCAAATTCTTCTTCTGTTTTATCTTTTGACTCCTTGTAAAATCGCAATCTTGATAGTGCATCTACGTGTGGAATTGAATTTCCTTTTACATATTCTATATCAAAGTCAAATGCCATTAATCTTATTGTCCATCTTAGTATCCTCGATGTCGTGGCTTTGGGTAATTCTTTCCTTGGGTTAAATATAAACTCTAATGGTCTATGATCACTTCTTAACAGAATTTGTTTTCCAATTAAAAATTGTCGGGCTCTAGTAGTTGTCCACACAATAGCCAATGCTTCTTTCTCTATATTTGAATAATTAAATTCGGTGTTCATTAGTCTCCTTGATAAATATATTATCAGATGTCCTTCTTGTGATAATATTCCGGATATTGAATGTTCGCTTGCATCTGTGGTTAACGGCATGTCCTTTTTTGGATCAAACATTTTTACTACTGGTTTCTTTGCCATAATTTCTTTTAATCTATCAAAAGCTTTTTGTTGTTCCTCTGACCAAATAAATTCAACATTCTTTTTTCTTAAATTTACAAACGGTTCAGTCAAGTCCGTGTATTTTGGTAAATATCGCCTGTAAAATTTACCAATCCCAAAAAAGACTCCAGTTCTTTTTTATTTGTAGGTGTAGCTACTTTTAATATTTTTTCTATCAAGGCTTGGTCTGGTGATATACCTTCTTCTGAAATGGAAGAACCTAAAAAAGATATTTTACTACAATTGCTTACACATTTTTTTTTCATTTGTCATTCCAGAATTTCTTAATCTATTCAAGATTATGTCGGTTTTCTTTTTTAATTCCTTTTCATTAGTAGCTCCTATGCATATATCGTCCTGGTAACAAATCATATTTTTCATATTTTCTAAAACCTGTTCGATGGCCCTTTGAAATATGGCGCTTGCAGTTTTTATTCCATATGGCATCCTTTTCCATCTTAGTAACCTTATTGGCGTATTTATCGGGGTCACTTCTTTGAAGTTATCGTCTATTGGTATTTGGTGGTATGCCGTTTTTAAATCTATTTTTGTAAAAACGCTCATTCCTGCCAGTTCATGTAATGCAACTTCAACATTCAGTATGGGATATGAATCCGAACAGACTTTGTGATTTACGCCTATTTTGTAATCTCAACAAATACGTAAATCACCATCTGTCTTCCTCAACACTACAATGGGTGATGCCCACTTGCTACCCCCAGGGGGAACATGTTCAAGAAGGTCTTGTTCTATTAATTTTCGTAGTTTTGTTACTACTAATGCCAACAAATGTACTGGTAATTTTCGTGCCTCATAAGAGGGGGAGACATTTTCTTTTAATTTTAAACTTGCTTTATAGTTTTTAACTTTCCGATTTTTTCCATTTTTATCTCAGTAATGTAGAATTTATGTTAAGCACGTCATTTCCACGAAGTCCGTGGTTCTTTTTACAACTTGTGACAATTATAGGTATTACTTCAAATTTATCTTCTAACTCCAAGGAACCTTCAATGTATCCTAAAGTTTTTATGATCGACCCATCAAATTGGCGGAGTTGTAAACTGCTCTTTCGTAAAGGTGGCTTTCCAATGCGTTCCACAAAATCTTTTTTGTTATCAGCGTTACTTCACTCCCAGTATCAATTTGCATATCTAAATTGCAGTTGTTAATTTTAACTTTTAATATAATGTCTTTTTTCTTTTGTTCAATGTTTTATATATTCTTATCTTTTAATGTGAAGACTTCCATATTGGTTTCGTTTTCTTCAACTCTTTCAACGGTTTTCTTTTTGAATTTGCATACTGCTTGAAAATGGTTCTTTTTTTAAGCAATTTGTACAGGTTTTTCCAAATGCTGGGCATTTCTCCCTTTTTATTTCGTGCTCACGTCCACAGTACGCACATTTTCTTATCTTTTTTAACATGTACGTATCAGCGAATATTTGTTCGCTAGGTTGACTTTGATGATGGTTGTATTTCTCTATTAATTATTGTTGCTGTATAAAGTCAGTGCATGTATTTAACGACATTTCCATTTCTTGTCCAAGTTTTTCAAATTCGCAATATCTACTCGCATTTAGTAGAGGTGTAGATATTTTATAATTGGTTCGTCAATTTCTTGTTTCATCGACATAAACTTCGTTCTTTCTGCCACTACCAGCCTTTTTTTTTTGGTCTCATATTTCTCCTTATAATCTGACTTATTTTTTCGAAAGTCAGGTCTTCCAAATTTGTGGGATATGCCATGGTGGAGACTTTCATTATCGCCTCGCATCCAGCTGTAGCCAAGAATAAATCCGTAATTTCATTTTCGCCTCCCTTCTCCTTGTTGTCTTTCAGCTTTTTACTTCTCGCACTGGCAGAAAAACAGCGAATCCATGCATCCACAAAATCTGAATCTTCTAGAGACAAATGGTATCTTATCGGCGACGACATTGATGTGAAGTCGAGGTATAGCACTAGGAGATTTATTTGCATAATTATACAAATTGTGGCACAAGGCCGAAAAAGGGGAGGGGTAGGGGCTGGTCTTCACTAACTATCTTATACCTAGCTAATCAGATTCACGACCTTTTCATACCTTACAATTTCCACATTCACCAAAAGAACTCATCCGTCACCATTCAATCGTCCATTCACCAAAATACTGCATCCTTACAAGGGGAACCTACAAAACGTGGCCCACACCATAAAAATTTGATGATAATATATAATACATAAAAATATAATAATGAAGAATGAGAGGGAGATGAACGCAATATTCAACTAAAAATCAACAAAAATAAACTAAACATAACTGATGTTGGTAGGGCCCGTCCAACCCTCAAAACAGAGAGGCCGCTGTATTCTGCACATGGGACAAAATCGACAAGCACTCTCGCTAAGGGAGTGGGAAAGAGATAAAGAAAAATAACACGGACATGGGACAATAAAAGGCTGAACCAGTCAAGATAATAGGGGGTTCAAAAACAAACTGGGGAGGTTGGGAATCTCGACTTGGATCATAACGAAGGAGATAGCCGGGAACAGGCCAGGAACAACACTTACTCACATTAACTAGGTACACTGAAGCTTGTCTAACTTAACCAAGGGGAGGGTTCCACAGGAAACCACCCCGATGTGACCTAGAAGAGAAAATCGAGGCTAGCCCCGTTCAAACGAACCAAGCTCGCCTCTTTTACCCACCTTTCGCTGAAGACTGTCGAATGCAATCGTTTCCTATCAGTTCTAATCTTCATCCTTGAGCTGATGCTCAAAGAATCGGATTAGATCCTTATGAGAAAGACGATTGCCTCGCAAGACTTCCTCCTTCCGTCCAAATCACCATTCGGGCCGTGGCTAGCTGAGTCAGAAACACTATTCGTTTCACCCCGGAATACGGGGGCGACACATTGCCACACGCGTATGCGCGATCAACGAGCAGAAGTTCTTCGGGAGCGAGACGAGCCGTCAGCTCGCCGACATGGTCCCATAAGGGGCGGACCCGGAGGCAATGGTAGAAGGCGTGCGAAGCCGTTTGTTCTAAACCAAGGCCACACCGTTCACAGTCTGGCAAATCCGCCAAGCCCCATATGAAAGCCTTGTCGTTGAGAGGCAGCCGATTCCGAGCCAATCGCCAGGTAAGAGAAAACTCAGGGTTACTGAGGTAATCCGCGGCTGGCGCCCAAGACCAGTAGGAGTGAAACTCATCCTCCGACAAGCAGAGCGTATCGCGTAGGGGATCCTTCGCGGGTCTCTCCACTAACTCCCGATAGAAGACCTTCCTAGGCCGTGAAAGGTCACTGGACCGCGGAACACCCCGCAAGGCCGACCGACACTCGAAAAGGAAATCCGATTGATTCC
This sequence comes from Acanthosepion esculentum, assembly GCA_964036315.1. Taxonomy (NCBI): domain Eukaryota; kingdom Metazoa; phylum Mollusca; class Cephalopoda; order Sepiida; family Sepiidae; genus Acanthosepion; species Acanthosepion esculentum. Next base: position 155,179,389 of record OZ038475.1, on the reverse strand, counting down.
GGGGTTTACGACGTCGCTCAACCCGCAAGATGGGGGGGACTGATAGTAAGGCAAGTGAACACGTCCCTAACAATCCCCACCAGAATCGGATCTCCTCCTGTCAACGCGCGGCGTAGGAAAGCCAATCTAGAGGCACGAATGTGGCTCTTCAGGTGTGGCATTCCCAGACTCCCATGACGCGGACGTTTCGTGCAGACTTGTCTGTCGACCCGATTCACGCGTCCCCTCCATAAAATGGAGGATAGCGAACGCTGGTCGTCACAGAGAGGAAGTACGGAAAATCGATAAAAAACAAGAGGGAAAATGTATGTAGTACACACCTCCGCCCTGCCCTTCACGGACAACCTCCGTCGATTCCAAATCTGACCGCAAAATCGACCTTTGCTCGTACTTCAGACCAATTTTTCTCCAGCTGGAGGTCGGGTCCATACCACACTCCAAGAATGCGGACAGGACCGTCCGTCCAACCGAAGCGACCCGGAAGATCGACCCCCTTCCAGGCACCTAACCGCAAGCCGGACGACTTTTTGCGGTTTATCTTGGCCCCTGTCACTTTCTCGTACCCATCAAGCGCCTTCTGTACCGCCTCAATGTCGCTGCGGAACGACACGAAAGCAGATACGTCATCGGCGTACGCAGAAACCTTGGCTCGAAACCATCCAGGAACGGTGATTCCGCGTAGGGCCGGACTACACGCCTCATCCCTCAGCCGGCAAAAGAGAGGATCCAACGCCAAAGCATAAAGGAGGGGCGACAGCGGACAACCCTGACGAACCGACCTAGACAGCACAAAAGCGCCCGACAACTTTACGTTCACCTGTACCACAGCACTGGGGGAGCGATACAGGAGGCTAATCCAGCGGCAGAATTCGGGTGCGAATCCAGCGGCCTGCAAGACAGTACCAAGGTAGCGATGGTCAACCCTATCAAATGCCTTGGACTGATCCAAATTGATCAGCGCGGCCTCTTCGTCGTCTTTTACACCCTCTATGATCGTGTGGATCAGATGCAGGTTGCTCTGAATTGTTCGGCCCCTCACAGAACAAATCTGCTCAGGACCCAACAGAGACTCGGCAACTAACTGCAAACGCTCCTGCAGGATTTTGGCCAAAATCTTTAACTTTGTGTTTAGCAGAGTTATGGGCCTATAATCATCTAGTTTTCCCCCAACACCTTTGCCCTTTTTCAACAGAGTGATCACACCCCTAGAAACCAGTTGTTGAACACTGCGGTTAAAATCGGGACAAAGATGTGCGACAGCCTCAAGTACAATTCATAGGGCAAACCATCCAGACCGGGCGACTTGCCTCTGCCGACCTTCTTCAATGCCACGTAGACTTCGCCCTCCGTGATCTCTCCCTCGCAGCTAGCCGCTTCAGTCGGCGAAAGCCGAGGAAAGTCAGCCAAATAGCTGCGAAACTCGTCCTCACAAAGACCAGGCTCCTTGGTAAAGCGGCTCTCGAAATGCCGCCGAAACGCCTCACACATGTCGTCAGTGGCCCGAAGAGTACGTCCCTCCGAGGTATCGACTTGACGAATGTAACGATCGCCACTTCGGACTTCTTCCCTGCGCAGATCTGCGCCCATATTCACAGCTTCAGATGACATCTTGCTTAACCTATGCCTAATTACCTGGCCCATGTTCGCTATTCGAACGCTCCAGGGCCTCCCTAGCTACAGCTATCTCTAGGGGATCCTCCCCATCCACCGCCCGGGAAAAGCTAGTTCCGCTCCTAGGGCGAACATTTGTTTCTTCAGCTTCTTCTAGTGAAGCAGGGAGAGATGGCGATCTTGCAATAGTCTTTTCTTTCTCTCTGCTTCGCCCAGTCACGTTTTCTTTTTTTGGTAGTGATCTCCTCTTCTTCCTCTTCCCTCCCTCTCTTTGACGAGGAAGATCGAGGTGGGGGCATTTCCTCCACCTCCATCTCCACCTCTGAGCTTGGTTGCTTGCTCTCTTTTTGCTTTGGGGGCTGTTCCTTCTTTTGGACCGGCTGCTGTTTGTTCTGCTTTACAGAATTCTGTTGTCCCTCTTTCGGCTGCTCCTGTGGTAGTTTCTCCTGCTTCCTGGGACTCTGTTGACTCTCCTTCTGCTTTGGCCTCCCATGTTGTTGCCGCCGCTGTTTGGGAGACTGCACATCCCGTTTCGGGGGAGAAGGTATAGATTTTTTCCCTTTGACCGCCACCCTCTCCCCATCAGGAGCCTTCTCTAATGATGCTGCTGCGTCTACTTCTGGTGTTGTTGTTGTTGTCGTCGCTGTTGATGTAGCCGGAGGGGGTGGAGGCTGCGCCTTCTTACCTGGGCACACCTTGGGCATGTGGCCCAGAACTCCACAGGACCAACAAAATGGCCGACGTCCCTCGACCACCACAAGCATACGATTTTTCTGGCATGTTAAAGTGTTGGGAATATCAGCAAATGCTTGTCTGTCCAATGTTACCTGCAGCACCATATCTCCTGTGGCGATTCCTGCTTTGTTAAATATGGGCGATACTTCCACCGATCCGTACTTCGAGAAGAAGCCTCACATACGATCTGGGCTGATGTCCACAGGCACCCCATGAACCGTAATTTTAGTTCGCCGGGTGCCCATGTATTCAGTCTGCAGTTGTATTGCTGCTGTCGCCAGGACACTTCCGGCCAGTTGTTCGGCCTCTTATTCAGTAGCCAGGAGGATGTCCCACATAGCATTTGACCTCCTGGCCAGCACTTTAGGTGCTATGTTTAGTCTTTTTAAAGACTCTTCCCTTCCTAATTATTCTCTTTTCGAACGCATTCAGAGCCTCTGGAATGGTCAGAAACATATCTCCGCTGACGAATTTTTCAAATTTTTCGCCTTGTTGTGCATAATAGGCTGCGTCTTTCTTGTTGGGCCTGTTTTCCGCCCATGCCGATGTTTTAGGCGGCGACGAAGTTTTGGTTTGTACCGTTGGAGACGGTGTAGGTTGTGAATTTTCCACCATGGGGATTTCTCCCCACGACAGCCGAATAATGAAAGTTTTCTTTATGTATTTTTGACTGATAAATTAAACAAAACAAGAAAAAGGAGAAAAGGAAAATAAAAATGCAAAAACACTTGAAAACTAAAACTGAAATCAACAATTCAAAGAAAAAACAATAGTAAAGACGGACGGAGGGTAAAATTACAATAAGGAAATGAGTAAAAGAAATAAACAAAAGGAATGCACAAATAAGTAAAAAAAAAAACGTACAAAGTGGGAAAAAGGAAAAACTTTGCAAACAAAAGAAAATCTAACCGTTCACTTTTTGTTCAAGAAGCAATGTAAAATCCAAGGGTAGTCTGATGTACTAGTGAGTCGAGGTTTAGCACTATTCCGTCGCTAAGCTTGTCCTACGTTATTCTCAGTGATGAGTTATATAGGCTTTCTCTTGCACTTATGCAAATTAGGCATATTAATTTGCCAGTGTCACTACACAAACACAAGCCTTGACCCTAACACCTAAACTTAAACTTAACCTGATTTATTGTACTATTTAAATTTTTTTTAATTTGTTCCCTTTTCTACACAGAAAGAAGCCAATCACAACTAACTCTAACACCTAACACTAAACTTAACCTATAAACATACAAAATAAAATTACAAAATAAAAAAATGGTAGAAACGAAATAAGGGCTTATTATTATTATTTAATTTTTTTTTTCAATTTGTCCGCTTTCAATTTAAAAAAAAAAGCTTTATTGAATTATTTAATTTGTTCTTTTAATTTGTCATTGCTTTACAGTAGTGCGTAGTGATATTTTGCACCGAAAGTCTGTAAAAGAAGTAAATTGGCAAAGATTTGTGCTTTCGCCGTCTCATGTATCCCGCAGTTAATTACTAAACAGTATGGCAGTAATGGTGGACGAATGACCAACAAGAAGTCCGATTTCTTCTTGTCGATAACTCCAAAAAAGGTTTCTTCATAATTTAATTGTTAATTCTAGTTCAGCATGTACATTTACACGGAATTATGACGATTTGGGGAAAATTTTAAGAGATATTTAGCGCAGGCGTTAAAAAGCAAATTTACCAATAAATCTTTAGTGCCATTAAATTTCAAAATAAATAAGAAAACAACATTTCAATTTTTTTTCTAAAAATTGTAAAAATTTTACAGAAACTTTTATATCCGAAAAAGTGAGAAAAGAAACAAAATTGTGCATTAAAATAACAAAATAAAAAACAATGTTTATAATAGGATAACTTCTTCTTCTTCGTCATCTTCTTTTTCTTCTCTGTCATCATCTTCTTCTTCTTCTTCTTTGTCATCATCTTCTACTTCTTCTTTGTCATCTTCTTCTTCTTTGTCATCATCACCATCTTCTCTTTGTCATCTTCTTCTTCTTCTTCTTCGTCATCTTCTTCTTCTTCTTCTTTGTCATCTTCTTCTTCTTCTGTCATCTTCTTCTTCTTTGTCATCATCACCATCTTCTCTTTGTCATCTTCTTCTTCTTCTTCTTTGTCATCTTCTTCTCCTTCTTCTTTGTCATCTTCTTCTTCTTCTTCTTTGTCATCTCCTTCTTCTTTGTCATCATCACCATCTTCTCTTTGTCATCTTCTTCTACTTCTTCTTTGTCATCTTCTTCTTCTTCTTCTTCTTTGTCATCTTCTTCTACTTCTTCTTTGTCATCTTCTTCTTCTTCTTCTTTGCCATCTTCTTCTTCTTTGTCATCATCATCTACTTCTTCTTTGTCATCTTCTTCTTCTTCTTCTTTGTCATCATCACAATCTTCTCTTTATCATCTTCTTCTTCTTCGTTGTCATCATCTTCTACTTCTTCTTTGTCATCTTCTTCTTCTTCTTCTTTGTCATCTTCTTCTTTGTCATCATCACCATCTTCTCTTTGTCATCTTCTTCTTCTTTGTCATCTTCTTCTTCTTCTTTGTCACCTTCTTCTTCTTTGTCATCATCACCATCTTCTCTTTGCCATCTTCTTCTTCTTCTTTGTCATCTTCTTCTTCTTCTTCTTTGTCAACTTCTTCTTCTTTTTCTTTGTCATCTTCTTCTTCTTTGTCATCATCTTCTTCTTTGTCATCATCACCATCTTCTCCTTGTCATCTTCTTCTTCTTCTTTGTCATCATCTTCTTCTTCTTCTTCTTTGTCAACTTCTTCTTCTTCTTCTTTGTCATCATCTTCTTCTTCTTCTTCTTTGTCATCTTCTTCTTCTTCTTCTTCTTCTTTGTCAACAATCTTCTTTGTCATCTTCTTCTTCTTCTTTGTCATCATCTTCTTCTTCTTCTTTGTCAACTTCTTCTTCTTCTTTGTCAACTTCTTCTTCTTTGTCATCTTCTTCTTCTTTGTCATCATCTTCTTCTTCTTCTTTGTCATCTTCTTCTTCTTCTTTGTCATCATCACCATCTTCTGTTTGTCATCTTCTTCTTCTTTTTTGTCATCTTCTTCTTCTTCTTCTTTGTCATCTTCTTCTTCTTCTTCTTTGTCATCTTCTTCTTCTTCTTCTTCTTTGTCATCTTCTTCTTCTTTGTCATTATCACATCTTCTCCTTGTCATCTTCTTCTTCATCTTTGTCATCTTCTTCATCATCATCATCATTTTCTTCTTCTTTGTCTTCTTCTTCTTTGTCGTCATCATCTTCTTCTTTGTCATCATCTTCTTCTTCTTTGTCATCATCATATTCTTCTTTCTCATCTTCTTCTTTGTCATCCTCTTCTTCTTCTTCTTCTTCTTCTTCTTCTTCTTCTTCTTCTTCTTCTTGTATGTGCCGTCCCCTTAGCAAGTAGGCGGCCATTGCTCTCTACTATTTCCTGTACAGTTCTTAATAAATTGTTTTGGGTTGTTTTTTTTGTTTGTTTTTTTTTTTTTTGCTATATCTCCTAATCCCTGTCCTGCCAAGCATTTACACAAAGGTTTATTAGGTAGATTATGAGCTGCTTATTCTCTGTTCATCTTGCCTTCAATCTGTCCTGTGAGTATCAAATTTTCTAAGCTCACTTTCCTCTCTTTGTCTTAGATTTCAGCTGTCTCTTTCTTATGTTAAGCTTATCTGAAGCTTTATCATGTTCAGCCCACAGTATCCAAGAAATATATTCAAGAAGTAAATTGCCAAAATTTCTGCTTTCGCCGTCTCATGTATCCCGCAGTAAATTACTAAACAGTATGGCATTAATGGTGGACGAATGACCAACAAGAGGTCCGATTTCTTCTTGTCGATAATTCCAAAACGGCATGGTTTCTTCATAATTTAATTGTTAATTCTAGTTCAACATGTACATTTACACGGAATTATGACGATTTGGGGAAAATTTTAAGGGATATTTAGCGCGGGCGTTAAAAAGCAAATTTACCGATTTATTTTGAAATTTAATAGCTGTAAAGATTTTACACAGATGATCCAGCTTAATTATATTTTCTATAAATATTTTTACGGTAATTGTTCTGATGTGCTTTCCTCCTTATAAGGTAAGTAAGAATGCGTTGTTTTGGTGCAAGGAATATTGTTGTATGTTTGGGTCAGTTTTTGTGGCTAGTTAAGTTTAACGTTAAAACAGAAGAAGACCGTCCTTTTCCCCATCTCCCATTTTGGCCTTGTGCCACATTTCTGTACACAGCAGAATAAATATCGCTTTCCTCCTTGTTAATCATCGTAAACGTTCATTGGGGTTTCATTTTTAATAATAATAATAATAACAACCCCCTCCCCACAGACAAATGTGTTGTCTTAGTGTAAGGAATACTGTGGTATGTTTGGGTCAGTAATTGTGGCTCGCTAGGTTTAATTATAAGACAAACTGACGACCAGCCTACCCCTATCCCCCCTTTGGCTTTGTGCCACATATTTGTATGACTAAAAATAAACATTGTTTTCCTGTTTGGTACTTCGACTTCACGAATTTAAACGCAGTCTTAGATTGACAGCTAAGTTTCATAATTTCCCTGTTGAAATTGCTAAATGGAACCGTAAGTGCTAATTAATAGTTTCTTCTCTCGCACTTCTCTCTTGTGTAACTTTCTTAATGCTTTTTGATTTCCTGTCAGTTACGATATTAAAAAATTTAAATACAATGTCAATCACTATCTTCTGTCTCCTTGAATACTATTCCTTTATTGTCACCGCCGTTTCTTTCACTCTCATTAAACTCTTGCATTTTAGTAGTTTTTATCGCCTTGCTTGAGGTGAAATGATTTTTTTAAAAAAAACAATAACATTGACTGAGTCCCAGAAGGAAAATTTAGTCTGTTTAGTTCTCAGTTCTGTAATGTTCGTTTTTTATCCGTTATCAATCCTCACACACTGAGTCGATTGTGAGCAGGCAGAATATTTACTGGACGGATACATCAGGTAATCGTCCGTAGGGGAAAAAAATAAGATGGCTGACCTGCGCATCGACAAGCAGTCAGAACGAGGCTGAGTTCAGGAGATGACAACTCGTTTCGAGACATCTCCATTGTTAAAAACAATGAATGACTTTGTAACATCAGGAACATTTATGGTGTTGATTGCCCATGTGTCCATACAGGGTTAGCTTTCAGAAATAAAGTGGGTATATTACATGATGTTATATTTTTAACCACTGATGTCTTAATGGTTGTTACTGAAAGAGTATGCCAAAGTTTAGATAAGAACGACGAAACCCGAGCTGTGGCTTTAGATATCTCGAGAGACGCTTGAAATGGTATGGAATTTACAAAGGTTGTGTGTATTTTATGTGAGTCCGTGTTCATGTAAATAATTAAAGAAAAAGCATACAAAAACTAGGGTTCCACTATGAACCGTTTATTCCTTTTTGTTTTAGTATAAACTGTAGTGTAGTGAAGCAAAGTTTTTAAATAGCTTTTCGTTTACCTTTTTGTCCAGGGGTTAGGGTAAATAAGTATAAATATCGTAGGTCGAGCTCAAGTCTGATAAGATCAATAAAGTCAAATTGTCAACTGATCTCGAAACTGACCTACAATTTGTTGTTAACTGAGGCAACAAATGACTTGTAAACTTTAACGTTTCCAAAACGAAACCGCTGTTTTTCAGTCATCTTAGAGAACCATTTTCGTTCTCTCTCCTCATGGCTGATGCCAACCTCCGACCTCATTGTGGCTTCTCGGTCTCATATTTTCCACCGACACGAAGTGGAACAATTATATTGACTCAATTGCTAGGTCTGCAGCTAGGAAAGTTAGTTCATTGTGTCGTGCTAGACAATCTTTCTCGCCAGAATTCATCTTGCACGTATATAAGTCTACTATTCGACCCTGCATTGAATGTTTCTGTCACATTAGGTCTAGTGCTGTTGATATATATATATATATATATATATATATATATATATATATATATATATATATATATATATATATTTTAAATAAAAACAGATTGCTTTAAGGTTCCATATAATAAATTATTTCACCACATCCCTTTTAAAGGACAGTGGATCATCAGATTTATTTCCAAATGTTGAAATGAAAAAATGAAAATAAATTTACACATTTATGACGGGCAATAATAAGGAAACTCACGAAGTGGGGGCAGTGCAGGTGGGTAGAGAGACAGCATTGAGTTAGATGTAACATTTCTATTGTTTCAAATTTAAATTTTCGCTGAAATCTAGACATTGACACTTTAAATCTGTTAACGGAAGTTATATCTTCATATTTGAAGTGGGATGGACAAGGAAGTATATAAAGAAAAAAGAAAAAAGAAAAAAAGAAAGAGAGAAAAAAGAGAAAGAAGTTGTAAAAAAGTGTCATTAACTTCTATTGGAATAGGCGTTGTTTTTTTCTTTACTTTGAGATTTCGTAAATTTTTCAGTTTAAACAGTCTAAGCCATTTAATTATATGTTAAAGTTTTTTAAAAAAAACTTATTACGGACATTTTGGGGATTTAATGTGAAATAGTCGATTAAAAAATATAGAGTTTACATTAAAATACTAGAAACTTTTTCTCAAATATAAGTTTACATCTAGTAGTAAGTGATTATTAAGGTGATATCTTTATCAGTTTGAATTTTATTTATGAGATTGATTAGTGACTATTTTTACATTGGTAAATTCTATTACTTAAAATTTAGTATAATTTAATATGGAGTGGCATTTTAACGCAATATTAGAGATCATGCTCCATCATATATTGTAAACACATCTATGTGAATTTCATACACATATGATCTTTCACATCTGCAGTCACTTATACAGGTACACGTGTACTGATATACATGGGTAATTTCATATATCCTCTTAGATGTTTCCGTATAAGTACATAAATGTATATATATAGGGGTGCAACTAGAATTTCCTAAAGAAACTTCTCTAAGAAAGAAATTAGGTGATGACTTTAGTATTTAATCATCAAAAATCTAAATATTTTATCATTAATAATGATTATTAAAATGTAATTCATTTAAGAAAACAATATTGTAAGTATTGTAAGTGGGGTAAAAAATCAATAAATACTTGTAAGTCTTTTTTCTTTTAAACATTTTTACATACACCCAACACATATACACACATATATATACACACATAGGCACATATTTACACAATCACACACACACACACACACACACACACACACACATCCCCTCATACACACATACACACACCTATCTATCTATCTATCCATATATATATATATATATATATATATATATATATACATACATACATATCTGTATCCACACATGCCCACATTTATACACATATCTCTACACATACATACATATACACATGTACACACACATATATACACATATACATACACATATACACCTATATATCCTATCTATATACCTACCCGTATCTATACATACATATCAATATTCATATTGGTCAAACACAAATATATTTTTTTACAACCCACAACTATACAGATGTATTCCTATTTTTCTATATAAACAAATATACATATACATGTAAAAAAAAAAAACGTATGACTGTTTCAGTCCAAAAAACATATTTCGGCATGCATACAGTTATGTGTTCATATTCACATGTGAATAATAATATTTCAAGAGCAAAAATAAAGATCAAGTAATATATTTTGTTAGGTTTAGATTGTTCCTATGTCGACATTTAAAAATTAATTCATTATGACTGTTCAGTAATATATCCGGATCTTTATGCCTTATAATGAAGATCTTTTCTCTTAGACACAAATCGCATCTGTCTCTGAAATTTATTGGAGTTCTGGCTCTCGAGATGATCTTCCACGTTATTTGTGGGGTTAAGCCACCCTCCAACAAATTCCAATAATGTTTTGACAGTGCCGTTTGGTTCTTCTTATGTCTATCTTTGAAGGACTGGCGGTGGTTATTGAATCGGTTCTTCCAACTACCCGCCGATATCCCTATGTAATTCTTCTTTTGCTCCATATTTTCTTTGGGGAAAATAGTTGCCTCATATATCACATTTTCCGCCAAGCACAGTCCTTCAACTGGGCAATTTGATCTTGTCCTGCAACTGCATGTTGATGATCTCATTTTGGATGTATTACTATCAGTCTTTACTTGGTTTATATGTAGATTTTTCAAAATTTTACTGTTATGTGAGCTAATAATTCTTTCTATATTGCTCATGCAAGAATAGCTGATCTTTAAGTTCATTTTGTTGAATATCTTTTTTACTATTTTTGCTAAAATATTTTTCAATTAGCTTCATGAAGTACTTTCCTATATTAATGTTAGAAAGGTTACAGAAAGGTGGATTGAACCATATAATTTTTCTTTTCCTATTTTTGGATTTAGTGGGTGTTTTATTATCTGACCTATCTATATAACTTAGTGTCTGTTTAAATTTACTTTTTAATAGGGCTTGATCATATTTAGACTTATTTTGGTTAAAAATGGTTTTACTAGAGGAGAGTTTATTTATTCTTGTGTTTACTGTATTTGGAATTTGCTTAATTATTGATTTCGGGTGGTTAGAGTATATATTTATATATATGGGTGATTGGTTTTCCTTTTGGAAGGGTTTATAAGTGCTATTGTTGAGGTTAAATGTAACGTCTAGGAAGTTAACTTAGAAAACGAAGAAGTTAACTTAGTTAACGAAGAAATTTCGATTTTAAAACCTAGAAATTTGAAGGCCTTAATTATTTTCTTTTGTAGTCGGGATGTTAAAGGGCCATTGGTATCAGGTACAGCAACTAGCCCATCATCTCTGTATAGTCCTACATTTTGAGGGTCAAGGAATCTACTTAGGATATCTAAACTATATATCCCTATTAAATCGGCTATTTGAGCTGAATCAAATGCACCCATTGGTACATCGAAGTTGTCATTATTACTTTTAATCCAAGTCGTGTTATTAATTTTAAGTATAGATTGTCTAGCGTCCATTATTATTTTTATTTCTTCGTCGGTAATTTCAGTGTAATTTTTCGCAAAATTCAAGCTATTTTCTAATAATTCTTTAGAAATGGAGGGGTAGAAGTCGATGATATCTAATTGGATAAAAGTAGTTTTATTTTTAGATTTTATGTTTTGGAACCAGTTAATGGCGTCAGATGAATCTTTCCAAAGGTTTAAGGGGTATTCTTCTAATATAGATGCGTTTATTCTTTTTAGGATATTTTTAGAAATTATTCCTAACTCTGATTTGGAGCGATTTATTAGTCTTGACTGTAGATTATTCTGAAAGTTAGGTTTATGGTCTTTAAACAGTAGGTAGGCGTCTTTTAAATGAGTTGTACCCATTCTATCAGCAATATTATATTTAAATGCGAATTTCGCAGCTTCTCTGTGTATGGAGGATAAGTGTTTGGAGTTATTATCTTTTTTATAAGAACTAGAGACTTTATTTTGAATCAGATGGTTGTATTCAGACGGATTAATTTTGTAAATATTTTTAGATTTATCAGCTCTGATCCATAGTTTATTTGAGTTTTTGATATTAGTGATGTCTTTCTTAAGTTTGGATTGGAATGGGTTGTGTTTCTTCCTGAAGGATATTTTATTGATTAACTTGATTAAATCTTGTTCGAAGGGCTCTAATAATTTATTGCTTGGTGGAGTGTTTTGAGATTTCAAGTAAAAAGCGTCATTTAGTTTTGCGGGTTTGTTTTGAGGATTAAAATGGAAGTAAATCTTCCACCTCATTCTTTTGATGACGTCAATGATTTTCTCAGTCAAAGAAATGGTGAAAGATTCTATAGTAGGGTAAGGGATGTTTTTCAGTGAGTAATCCGGTGTAAATTTATCCATTTTTGGTTGGAAATATAGATCCTTATGGTAATCCGGTGGGAGGTAATCCAAAAGAGAGCTCAACTTATTTTATAAGGAGCTAATATTTAGTTTACGAAAAACTAGGTAATCCGTATGGGAAGATTCTATCCTCATTGGGTCTTCCCATACGGATTACCTAGTTTTTCGTAAACTATATATATATATATATATATATATATATATATATATATTATGAAATGGGCATAATCCGACAATTATTTTAAGACATTTTTATGTTTATACATTCTTTTTATAGATACAATATTTAAGTAAATGCTATGTTTATAATAAACAGTATTAAACAACATTTACCGACCTGAATGTCCGAGATATTTGAGTAGATATGAATGTACGTGAGAGATTCATGGAAGATTGAAGTTTAAAGGCAGTAAATTCGACCTTGCTAACCGAATGCTCCTCTGTGGCCAAATCTGTTAAAGGCACGTCCAGCTAAATGTCAGTTCCATATAGGATACAGGTTCGATTCCTGTCGGGGGACGAATATTTTCTATGAAAATTTCTCGGACATTCAGGCCGGTAAATGTTGTTTAATACTGTTTATTATAAACAGAGCATTTACTTAAACATTTGTATCTATAAAAAGAATGTATAAACATAAAAATGTCTTAATATATATATATATATATATATATATATATAGAGAGAGAGAGAGAGAGAGAGAGAGAGAGAGAGATTCTTGACAAAATGCAAAGAAGAATCTGGAATATAATCGGTCTTGACCTAGTATCTCAACTTCAGTTACTTTCCACCACCGTAACGAAGCTTCCCAGTTCCTTTTCTATAAATATTTTCAGTTTAATGGCTTTCCTCATTGATATCACGACTTGAATTTAAATGCTGTACTAGATTGGCAACCAAGTCTCATCATTTTACTGTTGAAATAGCTAAATGTAGCCGTAAGTTCTATGCTAACAGATTCTTCTCCCACACTTCTCGACTGTGGAATTCACCTTCTGGCTTTTTGCTTTCCTGTCAACTACGATTTTCAAAATTTTTAAAGACAACCTCAATTACCATCTTCTGTTTTCCTGAAACCTATTCTTTTATTGTCCTTTCTCATCGCTAACATTTTCTTTCATTCCGTTGCGTCTCAGTGGCTTTATCGCCTTGCTTGGGATGAAATGAATGAAAAATACTTTATTGATTTAATGTTTTTACTATTTCATTCTGTTTAGTGTTGGTAAATGTCGATGACTTGTTTAGATTTGAATATTCACTCACTTCGGGTGCCGTATAGTGTTGGGTCAACAGTAGTGACAGTATACTGGGAGGGTCTTCCATAACCCCAATGTAAGAGTGTCAGTGATTGAGGGAACCTGTGTATCTGGTGTGTGTATATGGGAGGGTGATTTTCCTCCTTTGACGTTTCTGATAAGTTTTTCTTTAGCCCTCATAAGATGATGTCCATTCCGTTTGAAGGTACCATCCAGGACCGGTGCAAGAGTCTCATGAACCCCCGCCCCACCCCAAACCGGCTGCGGGTTCGGGGTAGTACACACAGCCCCAGTACCACAATCTTGGGACAGAATTGTAAAAGAGTGATCGTCCAATTTAGAATACGGCCGGGTTTTCACAGGAAGAGGATGTTATCTCCCTTTTTAATGGTGGCGATTTATGTTCGGCTGGATTCCGTGGTGCCAGTCCCCTTGGAATTCTCTTGACAAGTGTTTGGTAGATACTTTCGTGAAAGAACCATCCAAAGGTATTTTGTTTTCTTGGATGTAGACAATTTTTTAGGTCATAATTGCTTAACTGGAGCAACATACTTTACAATCAATGAGGGACAGAATTAAGTTGTTTTTTGGGGGTGGGGGTTTCAATATTGTCATTTTGCAGTCTGTCTGAACTACAGGATACCCAGTAAAAAAAGCGGCAAATTCAGAAAGACGTGAGACAACCGTTGAAAACTGCTGATGACAGATGTGACTGAAAAATTCAGGAAGAATTTCTGCACATTTCGTTTCGACATGTTTCGGATCTTCTTCTTTGGATTTAAACGTAATTCTAAATTAGTGACAAGGTCTCATCTTTTTACAGTATAAATGGCTAGATGTAACAGTAAGTTCTATGCTAAAAGTTTCTTTCAACTGAGAAAGGCGAATATACATCTCCTCATTCAAAGGTGAATTATAGCGATTGTGAACGACGGAAATTATTAATGTCGTTATTTGGAATCTTAGGGTTTTTTTCCTTTTAGCATGTTTTTTTTTTTTTTTTTTTTTGCTTTTAATATTATATTCTGTTTTAATTAATTAAAGAACAGAGATTACTTTTTGAATGTCCTTCGTCTAAAAATAATTTTTTTTTTCTTAAAAAGAAATCAATCGCTTAATCTGACTAGATTAACTTGCTTGCCCAGAACACAAAAAGAAAAGTAGTCACATCCACTTTTGCAACCCTCTTTGAACATTTACATGGATGGAGACGTGCCTGCCATCACATATATTGTCATGACACGTGTCAGACTATCACGATAATGTAATTATAAATAGAAAGCAAGTTGTTTTTATAAAATTATGTCCTTTCTTCTGCTCCACTAACTGCGTATGACACTTAGTATCCACAAAATCAGAGTGGTAATCCGAATGTGTACAATACGGGAATCGACAAAAAACGTTGCATTTACTCGCTTAAATGCTGCCAAAGGCAGACATTAAGTTTGATATCAAGACACTTGCTATTTATATCCTTATTTCTGATCACAAGCTCCTTAACTCATTAGGATCGTAATGACACCACATGTAACGGAGCCGTAACAACAACCGGTGAGACGAGAGCAAGCCCAGCCATCTTCAGAGTTTTTCTGTTAGCACAGCACAAATCTGTATTGTTTTACTGCTCCTTTGTTCCCCTTTTCAGTTTAAGTACTTTTAATGTTAGTCAACGTTTTCGGACACTTACTGTTACCCCTTAGTCATCGCTGGAATGGGCATAATAAAGGCACGGGGGCCCAAGCACGTAGTCCATATTTTTCTCATCCTCCTAAATTACACACCCAATAATAGCATCGCCGGTATGTAACATTTATAATCTTCTCTCTTTGCATCTGTCTCCGTTAATGTCATTATTTTAGCATTTTTTAAGGTAGCCATCTTTTATACATTTATTTTACGTTTGTATCTATATAGAATTTTTTCACCACCTGTTTACTGTTTACACACTGTTCCCAAATGTAACTTTCATATAACTTTCTTCCTTTTGGGAAAGTTTATCAAAGCAACTTTATGCATATTCATGTAATCAGTGTATTCGCTATCCTTCTTTAACTATTTAGAGAGATGTTCCTGATTCTAGGTTCAAGACTCCGACTACTTTTGTCAAATTCTTTTTGCTCATTTGTTTGTTAGTTTATATGCGTATTTATTTATTTTTTTTACTTTTACACTTTTGGCATATAATAAACCTGCAGATGAAAGTTTCGTCTTCAGAGTCTTAACTTAAGACTCTTAACTGCCGTAAAGCGTTTATCTGGCTGTCTTGAGATATGCACGCGTACTCGGTCGGTAAAACAAGAGTGGTTTTGAATTATTTTAATCCGGTTGCTCTAACAAGGCTAAAGATCCCGGTTTACATTTTCGTTTAAGCCATACTTTTTTTTTTTTTTTTTTTTTTTAAGATATTCACTGTGTACAATGCCCAAGAGCCACTCGAAGTGGTTACAAAGTAATAGTTACAATTTGTGGATATGTGAGGAAGATAACAGTTGACCCTAGACTTGAACAGGGTTTTTTTTAAAGATGTTCACTGTGTACAATGTCCAAGAGCCACTTGAAGTGGTTACAAAGTATTAGGTACAATTTGTGGATATGTGAGGAAGATAACAGTTGACCCTAGACTTGAACAGCGTTTTTGTTTAAGATGTTCACTGTGTACAATGCCCAAGAGCCACTCGAAGTGGTTACAAAGTAATAGGTACAATTTGTGGATATGTGAGGAAGATAACAGTTGACCCTAGACTTGAACAGATTAAAATTGGAACGATCGGGGAAGCTTCCTCTTCGGAGTTGGTTCCACAACGCAGGGTTCGTGAGTAGAAACTGCTCAAATTGAACTTACATCTGACGAACGGAATACGAAAGGAATGAGGGTGGTTCATCGCAATGTGACAGGTTTTAGCCGTGAAGGTTAGAACTGGTGGAACAAAGGAATGTAGCTCGTCTGAACACTTTCCTTCGAAATAGCAATAGGGCAGCGACAGTCTTGTGATATTTCGTCTGTGAAAAAGGGGGTTGTAAGTTGGAAAATATTTCTTCACCACACAGACGCAGAGACGCTTTTAGACTCTGTTGAAACTTGATAGATCCTACTCATATATGACTTTAGTACTCCATTTCTTACCTGATCTGGTTCTTGTAAAGGCAGGGGGATAGCGGGAAGAGTCAGGTACTTTCTGAATCGGTACAGAGAACCGACCATTTTTCCTGCATCTTTTCTCATTACAATCATTAGTCAGGCAGTATCCAATTTTCATATAAGAGTCGTGCATCTATATACATCAGGGGTGGGAAAACTATGGCCCGCGGGCCACATGCGGCCCGCCAAAAGAATTCATGCAGCCCGCCATGTTAGTAAATTTGAAAGAGAAAGTTACCAAGCAACGCCAACTAATTGTTACAAGCAACTTGACGCCTAATTTTAACAAACTGATAAATGATTGCAATCAGATCCATTATTCTTATTGAGTCATTGAAATCCTCTTCTGTTGCTGAGTTACTTTTGTTTTTCAAATAAATCTTTCATATGAAGTTCGAAATATCAATATTTTTTTCTTTAAATTACTGAATTACTTTGTTTTCGAACAAATCTGTTGCACGTGAAGTTTCTTCTTTAACATCTAAATTTTTTCTTTAAATTTAATTACTTTATATGTTTTATTTGAAGTTTCTACTTTAAAATATTAGTAAATTGTTTTTTTTTATTTCTTTACGCAGCAGAGTTAATTTGTTTTTCAAATAAGTATGTTTTCTAGTTTATCATATTTTATTAATAATTTCTTTTGTCTTTCAAATGTGTTTCATGTAAAACTTCAACTTAAAAAATACTTATTAATATTTTTCTTTAAACTGAGTTTGTCTTTCAGATAAATGCGTTTCAGGTGAATCTTCTACAGTTCATTAAAATAGTAATTAATAAATATTAATTGTATTTTTTCTTTAAAAAAAACTAGTTTTTTCTATTTTAAATGTTAATTATTTTGAGTTAATACTATGCGGCCCAATAAAATTGTGAGTTTTTGAATGTGGCCCTTGCACTGAATAGTTTCCCCACCCCTGATCTACATAAATGTGAACAGGTATTAACTCTTCAAACTCTCCCTCTCTCTCCCTCTCCCCCCTCTCTCCCTCTCCCCCTCTCCCCTCTCTCTCTCTCTCTCCTACACGCTTGGCTGCTTATAGTCTGTTGTTATTAATGTTATTCATATTTGGTAGACCACATGTTGCATTTGTTCTCTTTCAATTTATTGTTGGCGTTCCAATTTGATGAACATTAACAGAAAAAGCTTTCAACAAAGTAGATGAAAAAAAATCATATCTACCCATTTACTTTCTTCAAAGAACGAATAACAACTTCCTGGTCACAAAATGGCGAAAACTATTTTGTAAATTAAGTTTAAAGTATCAATGAACAAGTTGTTGATGCTCGGCTCATTCATGCAAATCATAAAATCTCGATTGATTTTATTAAATCTATTGAAAGGAGAAAGAAAAAAGAAGTCCGTTAATTAGAATTGTCTTGAAATATTATTAAGACTTTTTTTGACCAATAGGATTGTAGCGGGCCCCTAAACGATGAAGTTTCCAAATGTGTTGTGGACATCCAATGTTGCGGGTCCCGCCACAATTATTTTTATTTTTGTCTAGGAAAGGTGTGGAAAGGATCATGCCATTATGCTGGAGGTCGCTATCCAATGTGGTGGTCACAATGCAATTTATATTTGACATAAAAAAGCACATGGTATAAAATAAAAAACAGAACGTAGGGTTGAAAACATAACAATTGAATTTATTAAGTATTTGATGTACATGCATGTGAACTGAAAGGTTAGACAGAGTTGTCTCTTAGACTAGGTAATATTTGTATCTAAACTCATAACGAATAAGTTGATTATTAAAATGTAGTTTAGAAGATTGAGTATGTTTTGAGTGTTTGGAATTGTGTATTGTGCAAGTTGGATAAAAGTTCAGAATTATACTTGCATGAATTGATGTACAGTTCTTTTACGTCTGACTGCATTAGTCAAGACGGGAGTTCTTTTAGAGTCACATTTTGGCAGCCGAGTTGAGATGTACGAGTGACAAAGAAGAGTGAGTGAGAAAGAGAAGGAGAATCACACCTGTTTGGTTTTTATAATTTTGTTGTATCACGTGACAGGCTCCGACTGAGTTGGCGCAAAAATAGATCTGTCGCGTGGGGGTGATTTGGTTGGTCAAAACTGACCAATCAGCAAGCTAGATTGAAGGTCATTAACAAATGAATGCTTGTTGCATATTTCTATGTAAAATGGTGGTGGTGGTTACCACAGGATGAAAGCATCTTCACCAATTGGATCCAATCACTGCAATACCAATGAAAAAAAAAGTGTATGGACCGCAAGGGGGACTATATTGAAATATAAACCTCACATTCCATGAGAGTATCTTGGTCAGCCTATCAACTTTTCAGCCGACCCTCGTAGACACACGCAAAGAAATCGAATGACAGGAAGTTATGTAAACACCCAATATACGAGATGGACACCAGAATCTCTCGCACCCGCGCAAGAAGATAGAACGTTCGAAGAAAGACACGAAACCACATACCATTTCATTGGTTAACGTTAATTGGACTGGGTCCAGAAGTAAATAAAGAATTATTTTACGTATAAAAAATTAGTCTGGTATTCTTCTCAAACATCACTAATATGACATTACATTATTTATGAAGCACTTACAAGATTTTAAAATTATTACCTGCAGAGTCAGACAGGACCGGTGCAAGGGTCGTGTGGCTCCCCAAAATTTATGACACCGTACCAACCATTGTACATCTCAATTTTGATAAGGTAATATTTATATAAAATAGAAATTTTATTGTAACCTAATTATGTATCATAATAATGGATCATAAGCAATATAGGTGAACAATTCAACTAGAAAAATTAAAGATGAAATAAAAGGATTATTTATTGTTATGTAACTGCAATTTTGGCACAAGGACGAAGGAAAGTGGGGTGAGGCTGGTCAACACTCAGTCAGTCAGTGATGTGCCATGCATGATACACGCTTCGGTGATCATGTATCTTTCAATACCTGACTGACGTTGCAGATTTTTTTCCCGCAGTAGGTTGCCATTTCTTTTTGCGTTAGACCAGTTGCCGTCCAAGGCTATAGAACCCGGTCTATCCTGCTATTTAATCATAGCTGGGGGGAGAAGAGGATTCATACCTTTCCCAAGAGTCTTAGCATGTAAGTGAATGTAATGGATTTGACTGGAAAGTCCGTCAGTCAGTCATGTGCCATGAGTGATACACGCTTAGGCGATTATGTATCTTTCAATACATGACTGACGAGGCAGATTTTTTTCCGCAGTGGGTTGCCATTTCTTTCTGTGGTAGACCAGTTGCCATCCAAAGCTATAGAACCCGGTCTATCCTGCTATTTACCAATAGCTGGGGATGGAGAAGAAGAGGATTCATATGTCGCAGTTAGCTCCTCCTCATTTCCTTAACCCTTCAACAGGGGTCTCTCTCTCCCGAGAGTATAAATACTGGCTGACCTTTCGCCTCTTCCTTTTTTCGCTGCTTACGCGCACGTGCGAGCAACTATCTCGACTTCGGCCGCGGGCCGCAACCTCGCACATGAGGCGAGGTATATAAAACTTTCTCTTAAAATTTCCAATATGTGAACTCCTATACACAACCAGCGTTTCCCATATTCTGGGAACACGCTAAAACAAAATTCACCCCGTACGGACATTCAACTCAACACACACACAACTTTCCATACAGACTGTAACATTTTATTCATGTCTTCGATGTATTTGTAAAACGTGTTTTAATCTATTTGTTATTAATATATATTTGTTCGCATACATGTATATCGGTCTTGTTTACTTTCTTTGGACTCCATTAACGTCCAACATTCTTATGTAGCTGGACCGGCCAGCGGAAGCCATAATCTAGAGATAACTCATCTTCTCTTCTCACATTCACACACAGCATGGTCCACAACACATACCTTTCCCAGGGGTATTAGCACGTAAGTGAATGTAATAGGTTCGACTGGAATTCGAACTCGGCTCTCCGATTCCTCAATCCGAGCCGCTATCCATTACTCCACCTAAACCTTCCTAATCTGGTTCGATTATTACAATTTAATTATCACCACACGAACTCATCCATCACCATTCGATCCAACATATACCAAAATATCAGATATTCACTGGGATCTTACTAAAATACCCATGACATTATTTGTATTTAGATTATAGTGGGTTATCAGTTATAGTGAAGTGTATGAGTGTTGAAACAGATTAGTTTGATTTGGCCTTTTCAGTTAGAAAGAGGAGTATAAAACAAGAAAATCAAATTTTAAACTGAAACAATAAATTTATATACATATAATTCAATTAAGGTCTCTACAAATAAAATTAATGTATTTTGGTTGATACAAGGTCGTCAAAATGTTCGTAGTAGTCCTTGCAAGAATGAGTTTATGTGTACGTAGGCAGAAACCTATGTGTGGATGTATGTATGTATGTATGTATGTATGAGCGTTATCGTAGGGTAGGAATGTCTTTGAAGTAATCGCTCAGTCGTTTATCAAGTATAAAAGAGGTGAGGGAGAAAGGTAGAGATAATAATAACGATCGCTTGACGTTTGTCAAGGGACGTGTTAATACGTTCGTCTTCTTCTCTCTGGTGACAGGTGAACTTGCCCGTCTTTTATTTTGTTTGTGGGACTTGAAATGGTCATTTGGGAATTCCCTCCCGGATATGATTCGGGCCTTTCCATTGGGCGACGAACAAACTTCGCGTCGGCTCGCGAAAAGGTCTGTAAAAGAATTTGTTTCTGAGAATTGAAGATTATTTGAAATTTTGTTTTTAAATGTATCCTAGTTTTCTATAGGCCGAAAAACATTTCGCATCAAGGTGTGAAATTTCACGAGTTTTGTTTTGGATTCGCTTTTGTGTGTGTGTTAAGCAAATTTTGTAAATTCGAGTCTTTTTAATTTCTAACAAAATCAATGAATCAGTGCTTAGCATTTGAATTTTAAATCTAGATTTGTTTTGTTCACTACAAGATACAATGTGTAGTGAACCGAGCGTGTGGATGTAAGAGAGATGTGAGGATGTTATCTCTGGGTTAAGATTTCCTACTGGCCGGTCCAGCTACATAAGAATGTTGGACTTTAATGAAGTCCAAAGAAGGCAAAGAAACAAACAAGACCGATATACATGTATGCAAACAAATATATATTAATAACAAACATTAATACACGAAGACGCTACAGAGTGTTTGTATGGAAAGTTATGTGTGTGTGTTGAGTGTTCGTACGAACGCGTATATTGTTTTTAGCGTGTTCCCAGAATTTGGGAAACGCTGTTTGTGTGAGAGTTCACGTACTGGTGTACGTGAAAAAGAGATAGTTTTTTTTACCTCGCCTCACACGCGAGGTTGCGGGCCCCAGGCCTTTGTCGAGACAGCTGGCCACCCGTGTGCGTAAGCCGTAAAAAGAGGAAGAGGCGAAAGGTCAGCCACTATTTATACTCGTGGGAGAGAGAGACCCCTGTTGAAGGATTAAGGAAATGAGGAGGAGCTAACTGCGACAAATGTATCTAAAACATATCAGACATACAATACATTGTTCTATCCTAAAGAAATCAATAATGCCTTCTGGGCAATTAATTAACATCAACTTGATATTTATTTTGCTAAAAATTTGAAGAATTTTAGCACATTATGGATAAAAAATAGTAAATTTTATTCAGTGTTTTTTCGAGACTTTGCACAAGCAAAATAAATTCACAGATTTGAACGAAAAACAAAAAGATCAGAATTACGTCAAAATCGACGAAAACGTTTCGTCCTTTCATCAGTTCTGCTTAGTTTAATTTGTAACGTATAAATGTGGGTAAAAAAAGCCAATTTTGATAAGATAGTGAGCATCAAAAAGCTCTGTCCGGGACCCCCAATCAGGCTTGGGCCACACGCGATTGAGTGCGCACCGGCCCTGGTCTCAGACATTAATAATGTAGTTTTTAGATCACCAAATAAATGTTAAGTGGGCTTGCCGATAACTAGTCGCTGAAGCAGATACGCAATCAATTATAATGAAGATATCTAGAGAGAGAAGTTGCGAAAAGTAAGTTTTAATTTCTAAAAAATTAAAATATATCAACTAAGCATACAAATATATTAGATGCTTTTTTCTCTCCGATTATGAAAAGGAAAGTTGAGTATTCTGTAAAGAGATGTCTTTCCTCATAAACCAAGGATACATCTTTCCTCTCTGGCATCCACGAAATCTCTGGCTTCCTGTAAAAACAGAGCTCTGCTGAATGGTCAATTGTCATACGACCGGTCAGTTGTGTTGCATACTGACTGGGGTGAGGAAATAAAATTTTCCT
Source organism: Acanthosepion esculentum (assembly GCA_964036315.1). Classification (NCBI taxonomy): domain Eukaryota; kingdom Metazoa; phylum Mollusca; class Cephalopoda; order Sepiida; family Sepiidae; genus Acanthosepion; species Acanthosepion esculentum. The sequence goes on along the minus strand of OZ038475.1, from coordinate 155,156,590 downwards.
AGCGTAGAAGATACTGAACTAAATTTAAAAAAGAAAATTACCATTTCCATAGTATTCCATTAATCAAGTGTATCTTTTAAAATTTATCTACACAGATACTTGGACAAATATGTTCATTTCTCGGGATATTTGCGATTCCTTCCAAACATTTATTTGCATATACAGGGTGGCCATAAGGTTCGTGTGCACTTTAAATAAATTTATAATTTTATTAAAAACTTTATTTGTATTTGCGATAGAAATAATCTGTAAAAAATGTTATAAAGTTTAATGTACCTAGTTTTAAGTATAGCTAAAACAACTAATGTGATTTCAGGCATTACTGTAAATCAGTTGGAAAATGTTTTCCGTGAACTGCAAAATCGTATTACCTTTTGTATTGCTAATGATGGAGGACATGTGGAAACTTAAATAACATTTCAATAAAACCTTAAAAAGTATAGATTTACTTCTTTCTAATCCTTTTTACAAATTATTTCTATCGCAAATACAAATAAAGTCATAATTTTTTTAAAGTACACACGAACTTTAAGGATACCCTGTATATATTTGACTAAATTTTCAACTTAAAAAAAATATCTATTTTCAGCAACGTCTCTAGCGTTTGTGCTGCCCGGAGCGGTCGTAGTATTTGCTGCCCATCTAAACAACATTCCAAAACTGGACATTTTGTTTATTGCAACAGTATATTATTTCATTATACTATTTTATCGAAATGCTAAATGCCACACTCACAAGAAAATTCAGACTACCCCGCCCCGTTTAAGTCTTTTAATTGCCTGTACTTTTCAAGTGAAGAATCCAAATTTATCATTTGGTCTTCTTCTGCCGTGTCCCCTCGGGACGTGGGCGATTATGGCTCTCGACAACCTCCTATCATTTGTGGCCCTCAGCAGCGTTTGCCTCTCCGCCACTCTCCGTTTCACCATCCATTTACTTAAACTTATCAGCCCACTGACTACCCTGTCTCGTTTACCTTTGATATGCCCTGTAGATGTCAGATTCTCCAAGTCCTCTTTCCTCTCTCTCCCTTTTGCTTTTGATATCTCCTGTGGATTTCAGATTCTCCAAGCCCTCTTTCCTCTCTCTCTCTCTTTTGCTTTTGATATGTCCTGTGGGTGTCAGATTCTCCAAGCCATCTTTCCTCTCTCTCTTTTGCCTTTGATATGTCCTGTGGATGTCAGATTCTCCAAGCCCTCTTTCCTCTCTCTCTTTTGCCTTTGATATGTCCTGTGGGTGTCAGATTCTCCAAACCTTCTTTCCTCTGTTCTATATGTGGTCAGGAGCTGACCAATCCTCTCTTTCCGGTCTTGACAGGGAGCAAAAGCGTCTCCGCGTCCTTGTGGGTGATGAATTATTTTCTACCCTACAATCCCTTTCTCCAGAGACGAAACGTCGCAAGCCCCTCGCTGCTCTATCGATATTTCCATGGAAAGTGTTCAGGCGAACTACATTCCTGAGTTTCACCAGTTCTAACCATCACGGCTAAGACCCGCCATGCTACGACCATTGTAGCGAACCACCGTCATTCCCTTCGTTCTCCATTGATGCGGTTTCTTCTCAGGAACCGCTAACTGCCATCTTAACCTGTTCAAGTCTAAAATTAACAGTTATCTTCTGCACATATCCTCATAAACTGTTTCGTTTATATTGTAACCCTCTACCCCAAGTGGCCCTTGGGCCATGTACAAGGTGAACATTATTGTAAAAAAAAAGTGTTAAGATTATTAAAATAAAAACAATTATTACTGATTTATTTTTTATAAAAGAGTATTTGTCTATTTTTTTCTCATGTGATATCCTGACGATAGCGAACTTTCTTTTTTTTCTTTTTTTTTTTCAGATGTTTGCAGGCTTTTATTCTTCTTTTCATGTTAAAATCGACATTACAACAAAAATCGTTAGTAACTTTAACGAGTTTAAATCTTTCGACAATCAGCGATATTCATATCGGATTTACTTAAGCTACAAAGCATATGGAAGAATAACCAACACATGCACAAATCTACTCAGTTTACTCGACTTGTCCAGAAATTTCTCGACAGATCACGCAGATAAGGAATAATAATTACACGCTTAAAACAGGAAATTGTCGAATTTTTACAAATTACGATAAGTGAATTTCACATTAACTAAAATATCGTGTTGCGGAATTAATTTGCACGCAAAATGAAAGAAGAGAACGATATTTGTATTGCCCATATCTTTCTTATCAGGCCTCGTTCAGCTTTTTTTATCGTTCAAAAAGTGGCCTGATTCAGACTATACAAGCATTTGGTTTCATTTCTTCTGCATACACTCCCTAAAAACTAACAGCAACGAAACATGCACACGTTTAATAAATCTACAGGTAACCAAATCGATATAACCTCTTGGTCATTTCTATTTAAGTGGAAATATCATTTTTCTTTTTCACAATGATGTGGAAGTTTCTCCGTCTTTGTTAAATAGACCAAAACGTATTATGTGTAACCTGGCATCTTGGCCTCAGTCCCCTCCCCACCGTTGTTTCCTTGTGATTGTTCTAAATGCTCTCATGGTACTTGTTCTGATTAAATTTCTTCTAATGTTAGGTACATTAGAAGAAATTCATCAATTTAAGTGCAGTACAAGATTGGTGGCAAGGTCTCATCAGTTTACAGTTGAAATGGCTAGATGCAACCGTAAGTTCTGTGCTAAGAGTTTCTTCTACAACACTTCTGGCTTATGGAATTATCTTCCGGCTTCTTGCTTCTCAGTCAACCTTGATCTTCAAAGATTTAAATGCAATGTCAATTTACACTATTTACATTATTCGAACTATTGTCCTCATCTTTGTCGCCATATTTATTACCAAGTTTCGGCCTTTCAGTATCTGTCTATATTTCTGAGATGATGCATTATGTACACTATTTACATTATTCGGACTATTGTCCTCATCTTTGTCGCCATATTTATTACAAAGTTTCGGCCTTTCAGTATCTGTCTATATTTCTGAGATGAGGTATTATGTACACTATTTACATTATTCGGAGTATTGTTCTCATCTTTGTCGCCATATTTATTACAACGTTTCGGCCCTTCAGTATCTGTCTATATTTCTGAGATGAGGTATTATGTACACTATTTACATTATTAGGACTATTGTCCTCATCTTTGTCGCCATATTCATTACAACGTTTCGACCGGTGTACGCTCCAGCCTTCTTCGGATGGTTGGAATGTCGAACTGAACCCTTTATTGCGCTCATTGGGGTAGACTGTTCTAATTCCACGTGCCATGTGTAATGGATGTCAGTTATCTCCCGTTTATTTCCCTCTGAAAGTTCTCCACTGCCTTAACTGGGTATTGAACTCACACTCTTTGGGTCCTGTCACTGGATCTAACCAACGCCTTTATCCGCAGTGCCATGTGTCCTTGAATGTGAGTTCAATACCCGGTTAAGGCAGTGGAGAACTTTCAGAGGGAAATTAACAGGAGATAACTGACATCCATTAAACATGGCACGTGGAAGTAGAACAGTCTACCCCAATGAGCGAAATAAAGGGTTCAGTTCGACAGAGCGTACAACGGCCGAAACGTTGTAATAAATATGGCAACAAAGATGGGGACAATAGTCCGAATAATGTAAATAATGTACATAATACCTCATCTCAGAAATATAGACAGCAACGTCAATTGTTATCTATCTGTTTTCTTAATTATTGTTCATTCAGTGTCTTCTCTCCTTAATAGTATATTTTTCTCATATTCTCTGTGACACTGGCAAACGGAAAGAAAAGAGTTAATTTTAAAATATAACTTGGAACAAGACGAAAAGGGTTAAAGAATGGACTGAAGTTGCTTTTGATTTTGAAAGTCTATTTTTAAGCAGAGACAGCTTGAGGAAAGTGACTTTGCTGTTTTGGGAAAAGGATATTACCACAAATGCCATCTGGTAAAAGCTGGGCCGACAATTAATTGATCGTTCTGCTTTAAAGTGGAACTTACGAAAACATCTCCTTGAGACCAAGCGGAAAGAAAGCCGACTGAAAAGATTATATCTGGTAATTTTTAAAGGCAGAATTAAAGAAAAGAAATGATTTATTCCACCTATCAAAAAGTGGAATTTGTAAACAAATTGAGAAGTAGAATTTCTTTATGTAAACACTTGGGCCAGGGTTCTTAAACTGCGATATGGAGATAGCTGACCGGAGGAAACAGTAAATTTCTGATTCTATGAACAAAGCCAGGCTGGGAAAAAATTGCTTAGCAGAAATTAAAATGATAATTCTAATTAATGGCCAGAAGTTAAGTCACACTACGGGGGTTTGAATACCAGATTTGTCAAAATGAGAACCGAGGTGACAGGCGTAGGTGAGATACCAAGAAGAACAGACGAATTGTCTACGCCCATTGGGGTGGGCCAATACCTGCGACCACTACCCATAGCAAAAAGGAATCTCCCAAATTTGGGGAGATAATTAATCCTTCAAAGCCAGACAACAAAGAACTTTTGTTGGAAGATAGGGGAAACATCGGGTCCCCTAACCACGTCAATCCCCATGCCAGTCTTGGATGATAGTTAATATAAGTAGAACGCTGAAGTGACCAAAATCCAGTTCCAGAGTCACCAGCCAGAGACGCAGACGAAATCAGGCAGCAGGAGCAGCTGCCGAATCCCACGTGACTTGCTGACAAAGAGAACTCCCGACTTAAGCCTTGTTCGAAACTTAGCTAAACTGAACAAAGTGTCACGATAGAATTCAAAGTAGGAAGGGTTAATATTTCTATACAAAGAAAGATATAAACCACATAGAAAATAAACCCTGAAGAATTTTTTGTCTTTTCTTTATTTTTTCTGCAAAGAACATTTTTTTCCTTTGGGACATAGCTTTGCCGTGATCGAACCAGTGTTACAATTGTTGACGATAACTCAATCATTGCTGGCTCCGTGATCAAACAACACAACATGGGGCGGAACGGGGTGCAGATCGGAATGACCAATTTCAACGGCCTGCGGCAGTAATGACCAGCGTAAGAATTGATCCATAATCAACCAGCGAGAAGGGTCATAATTAGTTGCCGTAGACTAGGACTGACCCTACGTGTCATATCTAAAACTCAGTAACCCTTTGCGTCTTAGTAGTTTTATTGCCTTACTTGGGTTGAAATGATTAAAGAACGGGATGCATCAAATGTGTTTTTGTCTTTTACAAAACTTTACTCTAAATCATATTCGACGCACACAACTAAAAACTACCTATAGTTCCAATTATGATTATGATCATATATTATGATATGTGTTATGATATATCATATATATATTATATATCATCATAAAAGTATGATCTTGTTTATTCGTACACATAAAGACTATCTATGACTCCATATATGTATTATCATTGATATTGCTATTAAGAAGATTAGGAGTTATGGATGAGTTGCTTAGCTTAAAACAACGCCTGTTATTACCATATATCTGTATAATTCTTCCGATTCCTCTGGAGAAAGAGCCAGGAAAAAAAACCTGGTTTGAATCAGCCACCCAGAAGAAAAGTGTTTCTACAATGAGTCTGAGAGGCTTGTTTGTTATAATTTCTGTGATATTCGTCAAGATAAATTTTATATCCAGCATTAATTCGGATTCCTTTGGATAGAAGTGATAAAGAAAAATTAATTACTATTTTGGAGTGACTGTATATAAATAGGGTGTGTGGTCTTGCTGATCGTAAAAATGCATAAACAGAGGAAAGATAAACTTTTGTTTTTATCACTAAAGAGATTGGGAATAATTTTATTTCCTTTTCTTTCTCACTTATGAAGATTCTTGAGTGGTCTGGTCAATCAAGAAATCACAGGATGATACAAGCTGATAAAGAAATATGAAAATCCTTTTTTCGCCCACACCATCTGAAAGTTTGTACTCATCACAAAGACAGTGTACCAGCCCTTTTAGTGGGCTGAGGTTGAATGCTGAAAAAGTGGGAGAATAAAAAGTGAGATTAGTACTGCCTATATGGAGCGATGATGCAAGATGAAATGTGAAGGGAGTTGGTGTTAAGGGATGGCTTCATTAATCTGACCACTCTCAAAATGTGGCTGGACAACTCCAAATCTGGAAAACCACTCGAGTAAACATGTTTTGAGAATAAGGAATTTTAGAAAAAGGTTGATGGTAAGAGTGGAAGACAACCGAACACAGACCCCAGGTCAACCCCACACCTGTCAGACAGAGGTCTCTATTTATGGTGCAGATTTGGACAACTAGAAGAGTCCCCCCATTACTGCTACTGGAATCCACATTTTTTGTCAAGACCTCTGGACCAAAACCTTGTGCCAGCCCTGAAAACCAAAACTTAGAAATATAAGTTACTACTAACCCAAGCTGTAGACTCCAAAGGAGATCCAAGTGTCATTTGATTATAACAACAAATGAGAACGGTTAAAACTGCTATATACAATAAATCATGTATAAGTCAAATCCTTGTTACATTTTTAACTTGAGTTAATTCTTTATTCCAAAAGATTCTTGTTTTTTTTGTATCGCTCCCAGCTTCACTTCAGTTTGCATCATCAGCGATCTTCTCATTCCCTGAGATCAAATATCACAACACGGCAGAGAAGTAAATGGTCATGAACAAACGCCAGTGAAGTCAAGTGGAACCATACCCAACATCATGATACCAGCGACAAACAAGCTACGTGTTAACAAGTGAGGAGTCAGCTACATGGTAACCATGGTAATCTGAAGGAACTTGAAGACAAACGCAGGGCTGTCGGCTACATTATTGATTAATGTTGACCATGATCAACTCATGGGGTTACAAAAACAAAAATATAATTCTGTTTATTGCTAAATAATTTCTGAAGAGTCCAGCAAAATCTTATAATTATCTGATTTTTTATAGTTTTTTAATTAACAGGTTTTTATTTTGTCTTGTCTCCAAATTTAAGATTTTATTGTACAGCCTAGGGTAGGGGTGGTCCAGACTGGAAGAGGGATGTATTATTTCAATGACTAATTTCAAATTTAACTGAAGCTGCTTGAATATTAGAAATACTCAAAAATTGAAACAGTACCTGACTGTAATGATTAAAACTGGTTTAAATGTTGAAGAGTGGTAACATCTTACTTCAAATAAAACCCAGAACGAAATGTGGCTCAGTTCTTTTGCAGAGTGGGGGTGGATTAAATAATAATCATAGTTGAATTTCCACAAAAAAAGTAAGGTTTTGTTGTTACCTACAATGTAATTATGTGTATAAACTTCCTTGATAGATATAATTGTATATCATTTTCAGGTGTGTTTTCAGGTAAATATGAACAGTTATAGATAGATAGATAGATAGATAGACAGAGAGTGAAGAAAGACTGAGGTAGATAGATAGATTATTTACATTATTTGGACTATTGTCCTCATCTTTGTAGATAGATAGATAGATAGATAGATAGATAGATAGATAGATAGATAGATAGATAGATAGATAGATAGATAGATAGACAGAATTAGAGAAAGAGATAGATAGATAGTGAAGAAAGACTGAGATAGACAGATAAATATGAACAGTCGGAGATAGATAGATAGATAGATAGATAGATAGATAGATAGATAGATAGATAGATAGATAGATTATTTACATTATTTGGACTATTGTCCTCATCTTTGTCGATAGATAGATAGATAGATAGATAGATAGATAGATAGATAGATAGATAGATAGATAGATAGACAGAATTAGAGAAAGAGATAGATAGATAGTGGAGAAAGACTGATATAGACAGATAAATATGAACAGTCTGAGATAGATAGATAGATAGATAGATAGATAGATAGATAGATAGATAGATAGATAGATTATTTACATTATTTGAACTATTGTCATCTCTATCGCCAGATAGATAGACAGACAGACAGAGAGTGAAGAAAGACTGAGCTAGTTAGTGAAGAAAGACTGAGCTAGATAGATAGATAGATAGATAGATAGATAGATAGATAGATAGATAGTGAAGAAAGACTAAGCTAGATAGTGAAGAAAGACAGATAGATAGATAGATAGATAGATAGATAGATAGATAGATAGATAGATAGATAGAGAGTGGAGAAAAACTGAGACAGATAGATAGATAGATAGAGTAGATTGATAGATAGATAGATAGATAGATAGATAGATAGATAGATAGATAGATAGATAGATAGATAGATAGATTATTTACATTATTTGGACTATTGTCCTCATCTTTGTCGATAGATAGATAGATAGTGAAGAAAGACTGAGCTAGATAGTGAAGAAAGACTGAGATAGATAGATAGATAGATAGATAGATAGATTATTTACATTATTTGGACTATTGTCCTCATCTTTGTAGATAGATAGATAGATAGATAGATAGATAGATAGATAGATAGATAGATAGATAGATAGATAGATAGATAGATAGACAAATTTAGAGAAAGAGATAGATAGATAGTGAAGAAAGACTGAGATAGACAGATAAATATGAACAGTCAGAGAGAGATAGATAGATAGATAGATTATTTGAACTATTGGGCTCATCTTTGTCCCAAGATAGATAGATAGATATGTTCAGTTATTATCTATCCTCCTTATCCTGATAATCTTCATAGATAGACAGAGAGTGAAGAAAGACTGACCTAGATAGATAGCGATGAAAGACTGAGATAGATAGATAGATAGTGAAGAAAGACTGAGCTAGATAGTGAAGAAAGACTGAGCTAGATAGTGAAGAAAGACTGAGATAGATAGATAGATAGATAGATAGATAGATAGATAGATAGATAGATAGATAGATAGATAGATAGACAGACAGAGAGTGAAGAAAGACTGAGATAGATAGATAGATCGATAGATAGATAGATAGACAGAGAGTGAAGAAAGACTGAGCTAGTTAGTGAAGAAAGACTGAGCTAGATAGATAGATAGATAGATAGATAGATAGATAGATAGATAGACAAAATTACAGAGAGAGAGAGATAGATAGATAGTGAAGAAAGACTGAGATAGACAGATAAATATGAACAGTCTGTGATAGATAGATAGATAGACAGACAGACTGAGAGTGAAGAAAGACTGAGATAGATAGATAGATAGATAGACAGAGAGTGAAGAAAGACTGAGATAGATAGATAGATAGATAGATAGATAGATAGATACAGAGATAGATAGATAGATAGATAGATAGATAGATAGATATTTTCAGTTATTATCTATCCTCCTTATCCTGATAATCTTCATTTCCAACCAACTTTTTTTACATTCATGTCACATATTAGATAGATAGATAGATAGATAGATAGATAGATAGACAGAGAGTGAAGAAAGACTGAGATAGATAGATAGATAGATAGATAGATAGATAGATAGATAGATAGATAGATAGATATTTTCAGTTATTATCTATCCTTCTTATCCTGATAATCTTCATTTCCAACCAACTCCTTTCACATTCATATCACACAATTCATTCACTATAATTATCGTAACAATAGCATTTTCCCTTCGGTGTCTTTCAAATCTTGCATTGGTTAAAATTTAATATAAAAAGAAAAATAGATAGATAGATAGATAATGAACAGAATGAGAACATAGATAGACCCCAGAATTTAATACATCCCAATTATACTGGGTCTTTACTCTTTACCATGGGTCACTGGTTATAGAATTTCTCCTCTGTAAATGTTTTTATTTAAACTCAATAGGCGCTCAACATTTAATATCCTTGTGCTAATAAGTAAACTAAGCTAATTAAATATCCATCTCTCGTGCTTGCTGCAAATATTGATTTTTCTCTGCCAATTTTCAAAATCTTAAACACAAAATGTTCTAAACAAAAATTTCTTCATTATTTTCTTGAAATTGTGTGACATATCAACAAACTCGAGTCTTGGGACCACAATTTTTGAAAGTGTGATCAAATTTTCCGTTTGTCCTTATTTAAGAAACTTAAAATAATTACACGATTATCTTTAATTTTAAGAAAGTTAAAATGATTGTTTTTATTAAGAACATTTAATTTAAAATAAAATGCATAGAAAAAAATTGTTGAGAAAGATTCCTTATTTTGTATTATTTTATTGCCGCTCTGTGATGTCCCTTCAGGACGTGGATTATCATGGAAACACGAAATGTTGTTTATCAGTAATTTAACTGAATTCTTGATATTTTGATGGGTGAGAGGGAGAAATGGAGATACAGGAGAATTTTAAGGAAAAAAACTGGTAATTTGATGAGCGAATTTTTTATGTGTTTTTAGTTTATTCAATATTCCATGAGGAAAAGGTCTATCCAGTTGTAGGTGGAGTTTCAGGCCAAGAAAAAGGCGGAGCATGTTTTACAGGTTACATTGAAAGTATAAAAGGCAGAGCCGGTGCGTGCTACTGACCAGCAGATCCTAATCGTTTGAAAAAAAAAAAAAATAATAATAATAATAATAATAATAATTGTGAACCTGAAGTTACTGCCATTGTTTTTGGTTTTTTTAAACATCCGACTACAACAACAGCCTAGATATCTTTTCCTTGTCATCGCTGAAACTACCAACATGAGTGTCTACCGTGTGTATGTGACTCGAAAGATTCCTCAAACTGGAATTGATTTATTTAAGGAGAAAGGGGTCGAACTGACTATCTGGGATTCCGATGAAGCCATTCCCCATGAAGAACTGGTGAAAAATCTACAAGGGAAAAACTATGATGGTTTGTTGTGTCTTCTCACTGACAATATCGACGTACAAGTGTTGGATGCAGCAGGTTAGTGTGGGTTCTTTCTCTCCTTCATTCATTTTCAAGTGGCATTTTGTTCCTTTCATCATTGTCCTCTTCGTTGTTTTATGCGAAAGTACGAAAAAAAAAACTAGCAGTGAAATATCGGTTAAAACATCTAATGAATAAAAGTAAAAGGCTTTTAATTTATAAATTTGATCTTTCGTCAGGCAACATTTCTTAACAGATTAAGGGGGAAAAATAACGAAGTCTAATTTTATTCTTTCGAGTGTGTGTGTGATTTTCCAGCTGGTTGGTATAAGACCGGTGGTGTGTTTGATGATGCCAGTTGAACTGAGAAGAGTAAAATCACTAAAAATGTGATCTGTACAATATCATTCATAAACTCCCGTGTAAAAATTGAATTAATTCCTGCTCCTGATTTTTTTTTTTTTTTTTTTTTTTTGTAAATGTTTCGTTCAGCAAAGAAATAATTTTCATTTCTATAATTGGGTTGCTAAGTTAATCAACCTCGGCAAATGAATCGGTTACCTGATGAAACTTGGCCTTTTTTTCTTTTGCTTCATTTTTTTTCGTAGTTTGTCGTTGCTAATTAAACAGATTATTTTTAATTTTAAATTTTGAAGTTTCTTTTATCAATTCTGTTAAATTGGAAATTTTATGACCCGTTGTACACATCGCGCGAAGTACAAAAAACTAAAAAATAAATCATTTGAAATGTATTGTTACATTGTAATCTTCCTTTTTTTTCCCCCTCAGACTTAAAAAAGCATTGCATTATTATTTCATTTAATTGTTACTTTGACGACAGCTTAACTACTACCCAGGTCCTAACAGCAGTCTTCTCACTACTAACGGTTCCTTCAGCAGACTTAGATTTGAGTTGTTTGTTTGTTTTTTTTATTACTTTATATGGAAATGTACTTTTAATTCAGAAAAATCTTTTTTCACGTCATCCGCCTGAAAAATGTTAATAATTCTTATTTATTTTCTCTTATGGTGCCAGACAAAACTTTAAATTGGCATCTTATTTAATTTCTTTATTAAACACAAGCACACGCGTTTTTAGCGGCGAGGTTAATTCATTTCATTTTTTAACTACTTTCACTTTAATATTGTTGAACTGATTTTTTTTTTTTTGGTTGTGTGTGTGTGTGCGTAAAAGTAATTCAATTTGTTATTCTTGTACGTTTGATTTATTGTAATAAAAATCGAATTCTGCAAATTGATATGTCAATTGGCTACAAATTGAAAAAAAACCCAGCCCTTATTCAAAAATCTGACGCAAGAGAAAACAATTATTATTGGTAAGAAGAACAAGGTTTGCCATGCCTACGTGCGGAAAATCAACCGACCAAGGTTAAGGTTTTCCAATATTCAAGATCAAGGACGTTTAAGAATGTCACTGGGAAATCTGTTTTCCGGATCGCAATGTGAAACAAATTGCATTTTTTAACCATGCAACACAAAATAAATATTTTTTCCTGGAGAATATTGTTCATCTTTTATTTAACAATAAAGTCAAAGTTCATAATATTTTTGTTCACTCATTATAATTAAGTGTTTAAAACAAGATTTAATTTTTTTTTTTTTTTTTTTTTTTTTCATACATCCCGGGCTTTTTTTTAATTAAACAACCTTAACCTTGTCGTTTGTCAACAATGACAATATTTTCCTCATGTTAGATTTATTAAGATCCGATTAAATAATAAAACAGACTTTAAATTATATTTTCCATCCCTTCCAATTGACTTTTCACCAAAAATAAAATAAACGACTTTTTTTTTTAAGCAAATCGAATGTTTTTTTTATTTTTTTTATAATTGTAATGAAAAACTTTAGTTTTAACTTTTAGCTTTTTTAAGTTTTTTAAATTCAAAGAATATATTTCTTGTTAAAAAAAATATAAAATGGAAATTTTAAAAAATTATTCGTGAATAGCTGATAAAATAAATAAATAAATTGACAATATGATTAAAAAAAAACAATTGTTAAAAATAAACTTAAGTACTTTATTGAAATTGATTTATCTTTTCCTATTTGGGGCTCAAAAGCAAAACTATGGTTTTTCTTTCTTTCAATTCTGATTTTTTTTATTAATTTTTTTAGTTATTTTTAGTGAAACTGTCTGACTTGTGTTCGAATCCATTTAAAGACGAGTTGTCTTTCAACCCAAATTTAGTGAAAACAAATGTATTTTTATTTTTACCTGTTTGAACACTTTGTTGAGTGAAAAAAATCTGATTAAAAAATCCATTAAAAATAAGTGATTGCAATTTAAATTTGCTTTATTTTCACCGAGTACAAAGATTTTTTATTGCTTTCCATTTTCTTGAATTTTAAATTTTAAAAAAATGAAAGTTCAATATCAAAACTTCATTAGAACAAAATTTGAAGAACACAACAACAAAAAAAACTCGCACACTTATGAGCTCTCACATAATCATATTTGATAGTTTTACGTCTGTTAAATAAAATTTTTAAAAATACTCCATTTGTTTAAAAAAATGGAAATTAATCGTTCAATATTATTTGCAATCTTAAAGGATTTTTCTCTCTCGGTTATCTGCCTCCAAAATGTAAAGCTGAATATTTTTTTTAAATCCTACACGATGAACGCAATCCATACTTTTTTCTTCAAACCTGCTAAAATGGCAAAAGAGATTCCTTAACAGTAAGGAATCTCTTTTGCCATTTGAACTTTTCAGATTTAAAAAAAAACAACAAATCGAGCTAAAGTTTTATGAAGATTTAGAAAGCTGTTACAAAAAAAAGAGCCAAGAATTTAGGAGGATCAAGGATATTCCTACTTTTCTATAATTCTTAATTAGATTCAGATTCTCTGTGAATTGCTTAAAATTTCATAGATTTTTGTTGTCAGATTTAAAAATGCTTAAAAAATAAACAAATGAAATCTCGATTACTAACAAAAAAACAATGCTTCTCGTGATCACTTTTTACACGCAAAGACTACTAGCTCAACATGCCGTCTTCTAAAATTGCCTTTCAAGAAAACTTGTCCGTCAGTGTCAGTGGGTGGAGTTTTAAACCATTGTTTCCATCGATACTGCAAGGACGTTCAACCGGTCAAGGTTATTTGTAGCTTAAGGCCAAAAAGAGGGTTACGGCTGAGCCGAGGAGCGAGGCAAGGTGAATTATGATAATTAGCAGTTATTTTACTTCCCCTCACTTTCCAGATAAAATTTGTTGGAGGCTCTCCATTCGTCTGCATGCTCTTCTAGGTTGCTTATGCTATTTTTAATTTTAATTTATTTATTTTTGCAGACAGATGCTGCTTGTCAGAGATAAGTTCAAACAAGCCTTGGTCTTCCATATGTTGGTGGAAAAAAACGGTTAACTTCAAGGCAAACATGTTTAGTTTAAAAAATGATTGAGTAACTAAAAACAAGTGTAGTAAGCCTTGTTTAAAGTTAATAATCGTTTTTTGACCAACATATGAAACGTTTATTTTATATTATAATTAAATAAATATTTACAATTTGTTGGATAACTGGAGAAAAGTAGTTGTATTGTGTCTAATTCCAGACAAAAACAATGTTTTAAATTATTTTATGATCGATTCTTCTAACTTATTTTTTTTAATGACATAACAAAAAAATAATGGTCAATTCAATTATTTTCAGATAACTAAAATTCAAATTTAAAAAGTTATGTGCGAGATGGCTGCTCCAATCGTAATGTTAAAGATGATGTGTAAGTGTACTAGTGTACATGTCAGTACGTGGGGTGCTGAAAAGTACTCAGCCCCATTTATTTTTGCCTTTATTGTTTTTGGTCATTGACTTTTTTAATGGGTCAGATCAGGCACTCTAAGCACATACTTTTAATTTAGGGTTTTTTAGGATCGCAGTAATTTTTACTTTTAAATCGATTTTTTTTTTAGGGGGGCTTTTATTTTGTTGTTGTTGTTTAATTTTTAAAAGATGAACAACAATGCAACGTTTATTAATGGATTAACTTTTTTATGAATAATCTTTATTAATTTAATTAGCTGCAGAACATAAGTCCAGTAGCAAAAAAACTCCATTTCTGGTATTTTGTACGTACTATACTCCTTTGTTTTCTTCTCTGAGCAAACTGCAAAATGCTGCTTCTTTTTTTTTTTTTTTTTTTTTTTAAGTCACATTTTTTTTATTTGTAGATAACCTTTTCCTACCTACATTTGTCAATAAAACCTATTTGTAATGGGGTTGAAGTTTGGGTAGTTCATGTAATTACCCCGTGTTATGTAATTAGTTGACAGAGGATTCTTTTTCTGTCTTTTTTTTTTTTTATTCTGAAAATGAAATGAATAAAAAAAAAAAAAGTACAACAATAAGACTTTGAGATACGTGTTGAAATCACAAGAATGTGTATTTTTCTTTTCATGATGTTATTGGTTTTTGTGTGTGATAAATGTTCTCGGTGGGGGGGGCGGTATTGTCTTTTTTTTTGTTTGTTTCTTTAAAAGTTTGGGCTTGTCTTGAGAATTTCATGGTTAAAGGAAACTTTTGAAACCGTCAACTTTGGATTTTCACGGAGCAAAGAAAATACATCTGTATTGTTCTTTTTACTACTGTTACTGCCACACTGATAGTGGTGGAAGGGTTGTTTTTTATAGTGAAGAAATTTTAGATTTTGATTTCTAGTATGATGAAATATCATTATGAATCATAACATATTCATGTTATAACAAGCGTTTGGTTGCAATGGAAAGGAACAAAGATTACTTTCAGCAGCATGTATTCATCAAAATTCAGAATATATACGTAGTCATTTGAAAGGTGGCAAAATTGTTTGTGTGGATCTTCAGTTGCTGTTGGTGAGGAAAGCAATTAGACGTAAAGATTCAGTTGTCAGTAGGACTGGGACTTAACTGATTTCTTTGGCTGAAGTCACATTTGGGATCAGGAAAAAAATCTGGAACTGATTAGTGAAGCCAAGTTGATAGGGTTTGATGCAGTAAGGCCCAACATTCAGATTATTTTGAGGGCCCCCTGGTCAGAAAAGGAGAGGCTGGGACAGACAAACTCAATCTAGCATGTCTTACAAGACTATAAGCATGTCTGTCTGGTAAGGTTGTGATATGCTAAATATCATTTTTTTAATTTTTTATTAAGGTCTTCATTTCTATTTTTCCCATTAAGAATATTCCAAAGCCAACTGAATTGTTGAACAGGATCAATGCGTTGGGTTTGTCGGGAATTTTCCCTAATATTTTTGTTTCTCTCCAAATCTTCTGTGTCATTCCTGCCACAGTTGTATCTGCAGAGTGCTCTTTTAATCACGAAAAACTAATAAAGAACTATTAACACAAAGCAATGCTTCAAGACCCCCTTTACCAACTTGGCAACCCTTGCGATCGAGTGTGATTTGGCATGCGAATTAACTTTGAGGAACGCATCACACATTTTGCTTCAATGAAATTTCAAAAATGCACTTTTAAGCCACTTGGGAACTGGTTTTAGTCTTCATATTTTTTCAATAAAATACCGAGTTGTAATTTTACTCTCTACTTTTTATAAAGAGGAACTAAAACCACCAACCCCTAAAGGTGTTTTCTTGAGGCCCCTTGGATTTCGAGGCCCGGCACAATTGTGCTGGCTGTCCCTGCCCCCTCTCGTCACTGGTTTGGTGTACACACTTCTTCATGGTTGAAATCAACACCAGTGAGGTATTTGATGGCCTGGCAGTCATGTGTTGAAGCCGAATTACTTGGTAAGGTGGGTTGGCAGGTTGATCAATCAAGGCCAATGTGGTAGGTTGATACATGGTAAAGCGGGTTGGTTACTGAGGTTACTACAGTAGTAACGAGGGAGGCCTGGAGTTGATAGTGATAGTTGATCTAGTGGAATGTCTCTGTTGGATTCTGGTTGAATGTGGTATTAACAAATAGGGAGGCCTGGAGCTGGCTAGTGAAGATGTTGAGGTGTTAAAAATCACAATGGTGGCATTGGGAACTCAGCAGTGATGAAGCTGGCCCATTGACTGAGATTAGTGAAGTATCAGCGAGATCAAGGTGGTGACAAGAGGCAGTCGTGACCACAGCAGCACATCTGCATGCTAACAGGTGGGCTTTTGGCCTGCAAATGTGTTGGTCGTTATGAAGGGCTTTCTTTTAAGCAACTCTGGTATTCCCCAGGGTCATAGTATTTTATTGTGGGATTTTGTGGACCAGATGTGATGCTTTGAACTCCTGTACAGAAAACAATTTTTTATTTTTTTATTTTGTGATTTGCTTTCTTAGCATTCACATCTGGCCGACATGTAGTGTGAATCAGAAAGAGATCTAATTGCAGTGAAGTATAATATTAATGAAAAATATTTTTATCACTAAAGAAATAATGTTTTTTGGGATTTTGTTTTGTTTTTTCATTTTACAATGTTTAGAACAAAGAAAAAATGATCAATTACCAAAGTTACACTTACATTGAATGCCAAGACATAAATCTTTTTAGGTTAATAAATGTTGTATTTGAGAGAAGTGAAAGACACAAACTGATTCAATAATAAAGCATTGAATGACAATCAATAAGAGCCTTTTGCATAAAACTAGGTCCCTCCAAAAATTCAATAGAAAAAGAGGAAACCCAATGAAAAATGTCCAAAGAATAATAAAAACAATTTTATAACCAAAATCTTAAGATTTAAGAGGGAAGATAAAGATTTCTTAATGTAAAAATTATTTTTTTATCCTTACAACCTTGCAAATTTTAGTTACAAAACTTATTTTTCTGGTGTCAATGCAGGACCATAAATTTGTACAAGAAATCTGAGGGTCTTTTTGTGGTAAAAAAACAATTAGAAATTCTTGCAAAAATCAGATAATTGCTGGATTTTAATGAAACTTTCTGAATTTATTTACAAGTTTGAAAATTATCTTTTAGAAAATCTTTGAAATGTTTTCTTTTTCTACACATCTGTTAGCCCCCCCCACACACACACACACACACACTTGTTTAATATTATGAAATTTTGAGAAATTCTTTTTTGTAGCACTTAATGTTTATATTTGTTATAAGGACAAATCCTTGGAGAATTTAAATCAATTTTTTTTAAATTTTGTAAATATGGACATCCATATACAACATTATCAGAAAATAAGATGTATCTAACAGTAAATGTAAAACTTATTGGACATTATTTTTAGCATTTTCTCAGTAAGCATCTTCATAAGCAAGACAAGGCTAATGTAGATAAATAAAATGATAGAATGTTTAAAATATTTAGAATTTTTAAATTAGGTAGTTAAAAAGATTATTTAAAGTGTTCATATTTTATTCATTTTTCAGTTATGTCCCCCTTACTTAAATTTATCAAACCTCAGACTGTCAAATCATTCAACACATAAAAAATTCCATGTTAAAAAGATGTTTTTTTTTCTGTAATATTTTAAACTAAAAGTAATGTTTCAATTCTAATTGATTGAACTTTAAATCCACTACATTTATTTCCTTTCTTCGGTTTTTTTTTTTTTCTTTCTTCGTTTTTTTTCCTTTTTTTTTTCCTTTTCTTTGTTTTTTTTTTTTCCTTTTCTTTGTTTTTTTTTTTTTTTTTTCCTTTTCTTTTTTTTTTTTTTTTCCTTTTCTTTGTTTTTTTTTTTTTTTCCTTTTCTTTGTTTTTTTTTTTTTTTTTCCTTTTCTTTGTTTTTTTGTTTTTTTTTGTTTTGTTTTTTTTTTTTTTTTTCGGTTTTTTTTTTTTTTTTTTTTTTTTTTTTTTCAGGTACTTAATAAACATTAACAGCTAAAATACATAGAGAATATTGCCCACTTGCACCACATTTGTTTGTTTATTCAATTTTGTAGGTCATTGCCCTCCTTAGTTGGGAACCCCTAGCACCCACGTCCCAAATTTTCAATTTATTGATTTAGCAACCATCCTATCCAGATAGCCTCTTTTTCTTTCTTTAGTTGTATTATAGTCACTGCAACTAGAAATAATCATTTCAAAGTCTTTTTTTATATTTCTGTGTTACATAAAGTGATCTCCCAACAAAAGCCAAACCACCATGCTCATACTATATGAATCCATAAAATGTAAAAAAAATATTTTTTTTAAAATTTGGGCCCTCATAGTGGAGGGCTTAATCAATAATAGAATATAAAAAAGAACACCAGAGTAAAAATTGCAATATTTACATTTAAAGAAATCCCATAATAGGTGACTATTTTGTTTTAGCTTCCATAGGTGGTGGGGATTAGTATACAATAAATTTATAGTAAACTGAACCATATAAACTTCTATAAAATTTAACTGGAAAAGCATTTTCAATAAAAAAAAAGTCAGTTTATATTTGTAATCTTGAGTGTTTAATCTATAGTCATATGAGGAGGTAGAAAATTTGTGGTCACTGTGCCTCCTGTCCAACTCCAGCCATTAACCTGACCATCTGACAAGACAATCAAGATATCTATTGAGAATGAAGAAAAAATCAAGAATACTTAATTTTTCTTCAATACAAATAAATTTAAGATTCATGTGAAATTTAAAATTTAACTTCTAGAATCCCTTGTTAAATATTAATTTCTTCTTAAAAGATGTTTTCTAACATGATGTGCTTTTGACTGATTTATAAATAAGTTTCAATAATGAAAATCTATTTCTTCTTCAGGACCCAAACTGAGAGTTGTCTCGACCATGTCTGTCGGTTATGATCATATTGATGTTGCAGAATGTAAAAAAAGGAATATCACTGCTTGTAATTTGTCTAAAGTGTCTACAGGGTGTGTGTCCGAGTTTACTGTGGCACTTGCTTTGGCTGTAAGTAGAAGGATTTTTGAAGGTAAGTACAGACTTCCTTTCACACTTTTGTTTAAAACTTCCTATATTTATTTATTCAATAATCAGACAACATCCATATATTCAGACAGTGGACATGGAAATCAACACTACATGCCATCTTGTAATGTTGGTCCTCACATTACGTTGAAGCATGAAACTGCCAGTCACCATGCAGTGTTGATTTCTATATCCACACTGCTTATATCTATAAACAATCTTATCCCTACTATTGAGCACTCTTTTAATAAATATATATATATATATATATATATAAATCTCAATTCATAATTAATAGGAATAATTCCAAGCAGGACATTAATCCAAAGAGCGCTCAATGTAAGAATGAGTACAGAAAAATCCATTTGGTTATAATTTATTTCATGAATATACAAAAATATATTCATTTCTTCAGAACAAGTTTTTTTAATAAATGGAGTCAATTTATCCAGACAAAAGGGAGAGGAAAAAAAAATAAATAAAAGGAAAAAGTTTTAATATTAAGAGGAAGAAAGAAAACTAAACTTTCAATATATGGTTTTAAAAACGGGGGGGATGAGAGATGGAGGGAAAGAAAAGAAAGAAGAATAAACATGAGTCAATAGGGTAACCTAGAAATTATTTTTTTTCTTTGAGGAATGAACAAGCTAAAATACAGGGCAAGGGAGGGGAGTGATCAGATTCAAAGTCGATGCATTGAATTGTCATGTCATTTTCAACAGCAAAACAATCATCATTGCATTATAATCATCACAATTTCAAACTGATGATGATGATGATAATATTTAACATCAATAAAATAAAGTTAGTTAAATAAAAATTAAAAAGTATACATAAAATTAATCAAATAATTTAAATAAAATTAAGAGTTAAATAAAGAACAATTTTAAGAATTTAAAAAATGTTATATATATATGTATATATATATAAAAATATTCACTTTTATATTTACACACGCTCTATCTCTGATATTGAGCACTTTATCCCATAAATATAGCACACTTTAAGACTATATTTCTTCATATATATATATATATATATATATATATATATATATATATTAAAAAGAAGAGAGGTACCGCAAACTTTTTGGGTTGTAATGTGGGTTTTTGAAAAAATATTAAAAAAACCCACATTACAACCCAAAAAGTTTGCGGTACCTCTCTTCTTTTTAATATACACACTTTTCTCTCGTTGGAACCATTATAACCTCTACATTTTATATATATATATATATATATATATATATATATATATATATATATATATAAAGATAAAAATAATTAATACTTTAAGATTATAACTGATGTAGGCAAGGAAATCTCTCCCCCCACCCCCGCGACTCCAAAATTTTAAAAACCTTATATTGAAATTTTCTTTTCTTTCTGCCTCTTTTAATATTACATGTCTGGTGACCTTCATCAGGCAAAGAGTGAATATTTCCACATATTATTAAAAGGAATTCATTTTCCTTATGTTTTTCAATGTTTAACTATTGTCTATTTTGTGTAGTAGTAGTAGTAACCCAAATGTTGTTTCTTGGACCATTTTTATATATATATATATATATATATATATATATGAAGAAATATAGTCTTAAGGTGTGTGCTATATTTATGGGATAAAGTGCTCAATATTAGAGATAGTGTGTGTAAATACAAAAGTGAACATTGAAGTCGACACTCAGATGCAACAGGCTGTTTCATGCTAGACTCCATCATCAGGCCACATTCTGCAATCGTCAGGCCTGACGATTATGTCTAGCATGAAACAGCCTGTCGCCTCTGAGTGTTGACTTCAATGTTCATTTATATATATATATATATATATATTTGATATTTCAGATCAACCCCGATCTTTCATCAGAAATGACTGTTTTCAGAAGTTTTTTTACAAGTAGCAGACGTCACGTGATATGGAATGCAACTGTTTGAATATTTCTAATGTAAATCTAACTGTAGTAATATTTTAGATGTTGTTTAAAAAATTTTTTTTCTATATCAAAAAAAAATCTTTAACTATTGAAATATTTATAAAGATTTAAAATACCCAATTCTTTATTTAACCCTAGTTTATATGCATTTAATTTTAAAATTCAGTATTCTTTTTTTCTGCGTGTGTATGTGGAACTGAAATCAGAATCTATCAATACACATTTACAGTTGTCTAATGAGTGTCCTGGTTGATTAAAATGTTCAGCTATGGGGGAATAAGGATTATTTTGACGTATGGTTAGTTTATGATTGTTGAAGCAAAATCTAAAATTATTTCCAGATTAACCAATATATCTACTATTGGGACATATTGTTCAAAATAAATAGTAGATTTTGTTATGGCTATCACAGGTGAGGCGAGGTGGGTGAATCTTGATATTGGTGTTGGGTACAGAAAATACACTATCGATTAAGTGTTTGCAAACTAAACAACGAGGTTTGTTACATTTGTAATTTCCTGATTGGTTTGTATTGTTTAGATATTTGGTAGAGGTGAGGATAGCTGAAATTAAAAATTTTTTTAAACATCTAAAATATTACTACAGTTAGATTTACGTTAGAAATATTCAAACACAGTTAAATTCCATATCACGTGACGTCCGTGTCTCGTGACGGATGCTACTTGTAAACAAACTTCTGAAAACAGTCATTTCTGATGAAAGATCGGGGTCAATCTGAAATATCAAATATATATATATATATATATATAAATACTTTCACAAAAAAACATTCAATTTTTTTTAATTTGCAACTTTTCAGTTGTTTTTTTCTATATTATATACATATTAAGAAAATATACGTGGCTTCTCATTATGCTATATATATATATATTATATTTTTAAATAATGGCCACCACTACTGAAATTTAAGATCCATCCTAATTTTTCCTCACTAAGTGCAATGTTTATCAAGTTACTGCTATACTAATAATAGTTCTTTCATCCATCCCAAAAATTAATTGGTAAGTTTCAAATTCAATCTGTAAATGAAGTAGCTGTTCTGTGGGTTGGGGTAAGAAGATTAAATAACACAGATTAATCTAAATAACTGCATATTATTTAATCAGTGCATTTGGAATTTGAAGTGCTTACCTAAATCTACAGACAAGTGAAGAAGACCGGAAGGCACAAAGATCAGGATATTAGTCCAAAAGTAAACCATATTAACACTTCATCCCAGAAATTCAGAGATTTTATTGTAAATGAATAATGGAAAACATATTCATTGCATAACTTAAATATTTTTTAAGTTCTATACACAATATTGTGTGGACAATACAACTTCAGAATAATTATTGTTGTGGAGTACCAGAGCACCTCCACAAGATGGACTCATTGAAAAAGATCAATAGCATTCTCTCTTACTGAGAAAGTGGAAGCTGAACAGAAGTTCTTGTTGACATCTCTGCCTGGAGGCAGAGAGGAACCCAAACGAGGCTATGGGGAGGTAAACAGCCACCCGACACCACGTATGTGGGGTCTATGGGAATTTTTGCCCCAGTGTATGTGCTTAGAATGCCTCACATTAAAAACCGGCCTTGTGCCACATACAGCCTTATGGGCAGGCTTTGGGTAAATACCAGAGTTGAACAGAACTGAGGTGAAGTTCACAATTCGCTGTTATTCCAGTAGACTGTTCTCGACTGTTAGTACCACATTATTCTACAGAATAAATAACTAGTTTTTATATGTGTATTGACTTATCCATTTCATGACACATTTGGCAGAAAACAAAAACAAGAAAAAAGTAAAAATGGGTTAAAAATGAAAAATACATTTAAGTCAACTTCAATGGAAAACAAATGAATAAAAATAAGAAAGTTTGTAAACGTAGAGATGAACGATAAAAATGTTAATTTCCAATTGAATACCAGTTCAGATCTGACATTGATAAATGGACAAACTTGGAAAAAATTGGCAGACCAACTTTATTGATCACAAAAAGAACTGCAGGAAATAAACTAAATTTTGAAGGAGAATTTTACACAAATGTGACATTTATGCGAAAAACTATAAAATTAAAAGTATTCATTATGAAACGCAGAACCTGTTCAGTATGGATTAAATTGAATCATTCGACCTTCTCAACCAACCAATTAATTTGTTCTGCTTTAGTGTCAGTGTTAATTCAAGCAGTGGGGGGGAAAATAAAAAAATGAATTAACAATAAATTTCCTTTTGAGGGCCTTGGCAGGTGCACCAGAAATGAAGTGACATTCAAACTGAAAGATTATGTGAAGTCTATATCTAGACCAAAAAGAAAAATAACTTTTACAGCAGAAGCTTCGATTAGTAAGATATTGAAGTTTAGAAAAAATTGGCATGTTAAGCAAAACAGACGAGAATGAATGGGCAAGCCCTACCAAATATGTGAAAAAGAAAAATAATAAAATTAAAATCTGCACAGATTTTTCTACAGGACTGAACAATTGTTTGGAAAACATAAGTTACCCTCTGCTGAGTCCGGAAGACATATTCACCAAATTGAATGGTGGCAGTGTTCTCAAAAGTTCATTTGTCTGAGACATACCTCCAGATTCCTGTCAACAAAGAATGTGCAAAGTATTTAACTATAAATATCCATGAGGGTCTGTATAGATTCAAGACTGCCATTCAGGATAAAATTCGCATCAGGCATTTTTCTAACAAATCATGGATACATTATCGAATAACGTGGACTTTGCAGTAGCCTACCTTGACAACATCTTAATTAAGAGTGAAAGTCAAAAACAACATGCCAAGCATAAACACATATTGAGAGCTCCTCTAAACAAACTGTTAAAAAAAGATTCCAAATGTTGTATTGGTGTATGGAATGTCCGTGCTTTTGAAGAAATTAAAACAATATTAACATCAGACTTAAGTCTGGCGCATTACAATCCAAATAAGGATATTATTGTTGCATGTGACGCTAGTAATTTGGGCTTAGGAGCTATATATAGACAAGTATAACACAGAGAAAAAGAAGCAAATTAGTAGCCAACATTACAAAAAGAACATTTTTTTTTACTATTACAGAACAAAAGCAACAGCAAGTAAAAGCAATTTCACATGCATCAAGGACCCCATTGCTAGCTGAAAAAGGATACAACCAAATTGAAAAAGAGGCTTTAGGAATAATTTTTGCAGTAAAAAGGTTCCATAGATTCGGACATGGAATGAGTTTTATGCTTCAAACAGACCATCGACCATTTTAAAAAAGGCATTCCTACACGTACAGCAAATCGACTTAAGAGATGGGAAATATATTATTAAATTATAATTTTAAGATGGAGTTCTTTCCATCAAAGAGGTTGGTTCACGCAGATAAGTTATCCAGGCTAATCACGAAACTGTGAGTTTCCATTAGAGGAAATTGTGATAGCAAGATTAGAAATGGAAATAAAAAGCATGCTATGCAACACCATATCGGAATTACCTGTGATGCTCAAGGAAATCAGTATCAAAGAAAAAATAGACAAGTATAACACAGAAAAAGAAGCAAATTAGTAGCCAACATTACAAAAAGAACAAATTTTTTTTTTTGTTCTACCTTTGATGGCATATTAATGTACAGTGAAAATGTGGTAATACTGGAAGCACTAAAAAAAAAAAAGAATACTTAAAGATTTTAATACCAAACTTACCCTGGTATATCAAGGATGAAAACTTTAATGAGAAGCTGTTTTTTGGCTGAATATGGACAAAGATATAGAGAAATATGTAAAAACATGCAGAGGTTGTGCAGTGCCAGCAAAGGCACTACCAGTGAAATTTAACCCTTGGCCAAAGATAGACCTTGGCAAAGGCTGCCTATTGATTTTGCAGGTCCAATAAAGGAGCAATACTATTTGATTGTGGTTGGCAATTTTTCAAAATGTCCAGATGCAATAAAATTTTAAAAACCTACATGTAGTGATATAAAATTTTTACATGAACATTTTGCAAGTTTTGGTATTCCGGATACGATTGTGTCAGACAGTGACATGTAATTCATAGCAAAAGAGTTAAAAGATTTTCGTAATCTTTTTCATTTGTATATCTGACTGCTGTACCATATTAACTATGATCTAATCGCCAAGCAGAAAGATCTGTGGGTAGTTTCAAGTGAACATTGAAAGTCAGACAGAAACGAATCCATTGATGAGATACTAGAATTCTTAATAGTATATCAGGTGACACCAAACCCAAATACAAATTTGGAGTTGCCACTGGCAGAATTAATGTTTGCAAGGAAAGTAAAATTTATATTCAACAAACTGTTACCAAAGGAAAATAAAAACAAAGAAAAAACACAATTACAAAATCTATACAGCAGAGGAAAAGATTTCTTTCAAAGAATATAGTTACGGTAAAGAGTTCTGGAATGCTGGTGTTATAGATAAACACATCAGAAGGTTGGCATACATGATTAAAAACCTGAAAAAGCCGGTTAAGATATCACAACCAGATTAGAAAAAGGTACTAGGATGATATGAATATCCAAAAGGAAGAGCTGATGAAGGTTATTTATGACCTATTTGAGGTACCAATGCCTTTAGTAGCCCTGGACAATAGATGCTTGAGTAAACAAAAAAGTAAATTGTCAAAGCTTATACAAGTAAACCCAAAAAGACAAAAATACAACTTCCAGAAGAAGTAGTAAATTCAAAAAGGGAGATGTTGTGGAATACCAGAGCACCCCCACAAGATGGACTTATCTAAAAAGATAAATAGCACACCCTCTTACCGAGAAAGTCAAAGTTGAACAGAACTTGTCGATGTCTCTGCCTGGAGGCAGAGAGGAACCCAAACGAGGCTATGCCAAAGGCCAGTCTCATCTGGGGAGGTAGACAGCCACCTGACACCATGTATGCAGGGTCTACAGGGAATTTTTGTCCCAGTGTATGTGCTTAGAATGCCTCGCATTAAAAACCAGCCTAGTGCCACATCTAACCTTGTGGGCAGGCTTCAGGTAAATACCAAAGTTGAATGGAACTGAGGTGAAGTTCACGATTAACTGTTATTATAATAGACTGTATTCTTGACTTTTAGTACTTTAGTATTCTTCAGAATAAATTACTATCACTTTTTATATGCGAATTGACTTATCCATTTCATGATACAAAATTTGGCAACAAGGAATTCAAAATTTACAGAGGATACCAACATTTGACAAAAAAATTGGAATGTTAATACCAACACGGACAAAGGATTCAAGTGTAAAATTTATAGTCATATACCAAAAAATTATTTGGCGACTAATCAAGTTCAGATTAATTCCAAGTCGAATGTGTAAAAACAACTAAGAATTTTGTCTGGTTGCTCTGTTAAAATTTTGTCTCTATAAAGAAACATTTGATGATATAACAATTACAGACTAATATCCACATCTTTGTTGCTATTATTACATTTTGGCTGTTGTGTTCTTCGGTCCTTCATCAGGTGATGGTTGATCTGGTTAACCTACAGGGAATTTTCATCTGAACCCTTTATTCAATCTATGGGGCTAGATTGTTCTCGTTCCGCTGTCCATGCCCAGGCTCATGTCGTTCTTATTTACTACTACTCAGTTATTGCTTGTTTCCATTTCCACTGTGTCCAATACTCGTTGCCCAGCCCAGGGATTGAACTCACAATTACCCATGTCAACAAATTCAGAGAGAAACTTCTGCATATACTTGCTGATGTTTTTACCGATTAATTTTTGTCAAATTGATACTATGAGGAAAAGAAAAGCATTCTCCCTTTCATGGCATTCGCCTGCCAATGGTTAAAGAATGCATTGAGCACAGGCATTAATTCTTGATCTCCAAACAAGTTTCATTAAATTCAACCAATTCAATTCCCATTGTATTATTCCAATTTTTTCAGGATCGAAAATGAATAAGATGTCTTTTCAGGATCGAAAATGTAGATAATGTCCAAAATTCATGTTTGGATTTTGTTCAAGTCCTTTTCTCGGTCATTTATAAAAAAAAAAAAAATAAAAAAACATACTGTCAGTGTGGTAAGCAAGATTCTGTTAGGTATTTTATAAAGCTCTGAAAGTATGAGACTGTCCGGACTGATGTTAGGTGTAACGGTGAAAGGGATCAAAACCCCACGCAAAATAATGCATTGAATATTATGCTTCTTTTTTTTTTTTCTTGTACACATATTAAATATTTTACACACATTTCAATATACCATCTCCTGTAGAGAAAGATATTCTATTTAATGTGGATTGTTACTTTTGTATAATAGCTTTTAGCATTTTGAGTCTTTCCTTGAATTGGTTGCCTTATCATATATTGGTATTATCTAATATTTGATACTTACATTTTGATTGTTTATGATATACTGATTGATATAGGCATGAATTGTACTAACTTGAGACAGTGTACCCACAATTTTAATTTTGATACACAATCATATTTGAAAATTGCAAAAATACAATAAAAACTTAAATGCTAACCTTGTCAACTTGTTTAAATGAATATTTGCTGTCTAAATGTACCCTTTCGTTTTATATGTTCAATTGCCTAATTATATTAATGACTCTTCTCAAAGTTACAGACAAAAGATTAATGGTCAGAGTTGAATCAGACCAGGGAACAAAACAGTAGTATTAAAACGTGCTCAATACACGTGTGAAAAAAATAATGATAAAAATCGCCCGTAATGTTGAAACCAAGGGAGCGGATTCAACTGACCGCCTGATTTTTAAAGTTTGATTGAGGTGTGTGTATATATATATATATATATATATATATATATATATATATATGATGGACTCTCCCGTCGAACTCTACGTATGAGGGTCAGGCAGATCACTTCCCAGAAACTGAAAGCCCGACACCGACACATGAGATTTGATTATAGTGGTGAAGGCTTTGTGCAAGGCCATCCACACTTTTTGGAGGGACGAATACAGGGACCTGGTGCAATGAATGCCACAAGGCCCCCAAACGACCCTCCGCAGGTTTTGAATTCAGAGTTGTCCTTCTCCTAGACCAGTTGCCATCCAAGGCTATAGAACCCAGTCTGTCCTGCTATTTACCCATAGTTGGAGGGAGAAGAAGAGGATTCACACCTTTCCCAAGGGTATTAGCACGTAAGTGAATGTAATGGATTCGACTGGAATTCGAACTCGGCTCTCCAATTCCTCAATCCAAGCTGTTATCCATTACTCCACCGTGCATATATATATCAGGTGTTTCAAAAATACTTTTACAAACTTTGGGGTCGGGTTCCTTACACCAGAACAAGAACAAAAGTTCATATAGACATATGTCCACAAATCCTTCATTTTTGAATTAAGTTTAAAATTTACAATAGCCATTGTTAAATCTACAATCCAAGCCGCCTAAAACAATTGGTTTATGCAGCAGACATTAATGATACAGCGACGCTTCATCAACGTGTCACGGGGGTCTGCGAAACCATTCGACACCATGTGGGAGCATTTGAAAGTGTCTGCCAGTCAATGATTCGATGGGTGCATGCATGTGTAGAAGCTTTGTTGAGGTACAATGATGGCCTTTTGTCCATATGTTTATATAGACATTTTACCTTGTTTTGGTGTCAGGAACTCACCCCCAAAGTTTGTTATATATATATATATATATATATATATATATATATATATATATATATATATATATATATTAAGAGGTCATGATGAAAACATTTTTAAATTGCTACACAAAAGCTTTTATGTTTCAATACTATGAATGTACTTCCTCAGATGATGGTAGGTAACTGATTATAAAATGATTTCTTAGGGAAATTTAAAAATAAATCGTTACCTCTTTTCCTAAAGGTGGGGGGAGCATAACGTTAGAAATTAAAAATAGACTTGTAGGTATGTCTGGATTAACCAATTAAATGTCAGATCTTTAATAGAAAAATAAGATCAGGGGGTAAGTTATTTTTTCTTCATGTTGTGATAAACTGATTTATAAACATGGCATCATTGATGATTGTGGAGGATATGACAGTGACAAATGTATCTTGATTGTAGCCAGATATCACAAAATAGAAACTATTAGTGTAAACCTTGGAATTTCAAACTATCTATTATACACATTTTTAAATATTTGTGGAGTATTCATAATTAATTTTATTATGGTTTGGTTTCAGTTTTTTAATATAGAGAGCTTGAAGAATTTTTAGTTTGTTTATTCTTTTCATGAAAAAGTATAGAGGTATTTTCAACAAGGATTTTTCTGAATTGCAAATGTGGACAGGTATGTTGTAAATGTTTAGAAATGTTAGACATATTATTCAAATGAAAACTTAGCTGCTGAGACAACATTGTTGTAGTGTGTCCAATATAAATATTATTTTTACCATTTGAGATACAATCTATATATAAATTTATTTTTTTATTTTTTATTAGGTGCCCAAGCAGTGAAGAATGATGAATGGGGTCCATGGAAACCCATGTGGATTTTGGGCACAGGCTTAGCAAAACACACAGTTGGGATCCTTGGTTTTGGCAGGATTGGATATGGAGTTGCTCGTCGCATCAAAGCATTTGATGTTACAAAGATAATATATAATGACATTGTTGAATCTTCTTACGCTAAAGAATTGGGGGCTGAATTTGTCGATTTGGAAACCTTACTGAAAGAGTCTGATTTGATTTGTATCTGTTGTAATTTGACCCCACAAACCCATTTCTTGTTTAACAAAGAGAATTTCAAGAAAATGAAAAAGAATGCCATCTTGATAAATACAAGCCGTGGAGGTGTCATCAACCACGATGATTTGCATGAAGCGCTGGTTAATAAAGAAATATCTGCAGCTGGTCTTGATGTTACAGACCCTGAACCCTTACACGCTGACCACCCATTAAACCATTTACCTAATTGCATTGTCACACCACATATGGGTAGCAATACCTGGGTGGCTCGGAATAATATGTCTCTAAATGCTGCCAAAAACATAATTGATGTCTTTGAAGACAAAGAACCTGTTGGAAAAATAAATACATAAGCAGCTTTATAAAGAAAAGTAATTTTTTTTTCTTCAACATGGCCCTTACAACATTTTGCTTATGTTGCAATCATGCTGCAATAAAAACTTAACACAAATTAATTTTATCTAGAAACTTTATTTCATTGCATTAATGTTTTTTTGCTGCTTAAAGTATTCCATTTGACTTCAGCATCTAGTGAAAGAGAAATTTTGATTGTGGTTCATATCATCTTAATGTTATACATTCTATCAATAATAAACCCAATTTCTAAAGATGATTAATTTTAGTACCTTTTTAAAGTTCTAAACTTTAATAATTTTCTTTTTTTTTAATCTTAATCAAGCTATTTTGTGGAAACCTGCCAATATGTGATAATTTTCAAATAATTCCTGCTTATGTAAAGAAAGAAAAAATGAAATTGTTCTGTATTCCAACCTGTATTCTTTAAGCACCTCAGTAAATACTTATATATGTGAAATACTTGCTTTTCTGAACAATGCTTTCTTGGCATACTTGATATAATTTCCAAAATGTTCCTTCCATCAAAATGTCGTTGACTTTTACTAATAAATGCACTTATTTCAAGTTGTAGCTTTTTTTCTGCCATGTCCCTCCAAGACATAGACAATCATAGATCTTTGCAGATTATTTTTTGATTTTTATCTGCTAATATCTATTATTGGGTAAGAATGTGGAGTGGTTTTTCATTACCTTCCACAATTAGGAATTCAGTTTTTCTTTAACTGATTGCTACCCAGAACAAGACAGCTCAGTCTAACATGTTATTTAATTCAGCTGAGAAGAGAATAGAGCTTCCTGCCTCTCCCAAGGGTATTTGTATAAAAGTGAACACAACAGACAAAGCAAGAACTTCAACTCTGCCTGCCAATTTTACTGTCTGTGCTAATAACTGTTAGACTATTGATATTTTAGGGAGTGAAAAAAAAGTCTCCAAAATTGCATCTGATTTACAAAATTGAATCTCAACAAAACACTCAAATATCTGCAATTGTTTACAATTTTATATAGAAACACTTTTACAAATAATCCATTTATGCATCTTTATTCTTTTTCGTTCACTGAAACTGACATTAGTAATGTTAGCACTTTTACACTAAGACTGAAAAAAACCCAAAACAAAACAAAAACACACACTGAATGACCTAATAGTGAGTCTAATCATAAATAGAATTGTCCATAGCTTAAAAAAATGATATACATACAATTTCTCTTTTTGAAGAGAAATCTTTTTATTATTTTACTGTTATCTCAAAATATTTTTACCTGAATATACTAAGATCTTTAAAATTATTTTGAAAATAAAGTCTCAACCAAAACATCTTTGTTTTTGTTATTTCTTTAAATTTATTTTCAAAATTTACACTTGTTTTTTTTTTTTTTTTTTTTTTTTTTTTTATTTAGACCGGGATGTTTTCTTCTCCCTTGAGTGTAACATAATCTTCTTACTCCCCAATATATATACAGTGTAACCTGGATATAAGAGAGTTGTCAGTACCGGAGAAGAAGTATCTTATATCAGGGTTTCTCTTATATCCGGGTATGGTCTATTTTGTTTAGGTAAGTATGGCTCTAATTTGGGACCAGAGAAAATCTCTCTTATATCCGGATTTATCTTATATCCGGGTTACACTGTAATTAAAACAAATTTGTTTATTCAGCTCATTGATCTTTCTCGAGTGAAAAGGCTAATATATAACAAATTTAACACTTTCGCCCCAGCCGCTTAACCTCTGACATCTTACTCTCTGGGTTGAGGTGTCTACTCGGTCTTAACCGAACTAAAGGGAGTGACCATAGGTCCCCTGAGCATCTGTAGATCATTCAACCGGTCCACTGATTTAATCCTGCTTCCTGCCCACATTGTGTTTGGTTTGATCCAGAAAGCAGAAGTGATGTTCATCCATTCACGGTCGACTGAAGATGTAGACACGACTGGAGAGTCTGTGCTAAGAAATTTAGAATGCACCAAAAAAGAAATATATATCTGCAGCAAGCCGGACAAACAACTATTCAATGGTTGAATTGTTAATGTCTTTTATATAGCAAAAAAGAATAGTATAGAAAAGAAACGGTTTACAGAAAAGAAGATAATTGACGTAAAAACTCATACACTGGATTCTAGACAAAGAGAGTGGGTTGTGATTAGCTTGTTGTGAAATCGTCTCAGAATGATATACGACTCTTGCGATGGAGAGATAGATTCCTGTGCGCAGCTGAAAGTTTATAGTTGCGTTCCTACTCGGCGGTAGTAACAGTAGTAGTAATCTTCGTGGTAGCAGAGGCATCGGTACTTATATTAACAGTACATGTTAGCGGGGGTTTTGTTCCAATCCCTGACGTCAGTTCCAGTCTCCGATATCTCTCTACCCAGCTCGACTGCACTCGACGACAGACGAGCCCCAAAACAACCTTTTGATTATTGTAGCTTGTTCGACGTTTCTGTTTCCAGTGGTAGTAATAATAGTAGCAGTAGCAGTCTTAGATTGTTGGAGGAGTAATTCGCTTCTTCATACTTATATCAACAAAATATGTTAGTGGGTGTTTGGTTCCAATCTCTGACGTCACTTCTAGTCTCCAACCTCTCTCTCTACCCAGCTCGACAGCAGTCGAGCCAACCACTCTGTCAACAGATTTCTGTGCGTGTTTATATAGATAAACCTGGATGATCATAAATCGACCCTTGGCCTGCACACAATTATCATGAGTGCTGCCTTCAACCCAAAATCATGTGAATTTCAAAGTTCCTCATAGCCTTAGTAAGCTCTATTTCAAATTTTAACTGATAAAAATGATCTCAATCATCTTTCATTGTCTTTCTAATGACCCAATTCTAAATGGGCTAGATCAGATTCCCATCAGTAAACAAAATTGTTCTGATCTAATTTTCGCTGTTCAAATGTAATCCAATTTCAATTAAAAAAAAAATATGTGTGTGTGGTTCCCAAACACTCTCTGTCACACAAATATCAGTCTTATTGCCAGTAAGATATTTATCATATATTTGTCTTTTGACTAAACTGAAGCACAAAGAGAAAAATTTTAAAGTCATAATTTTCAGAAATGCCTGTCTTTTTTTCAATGAGACAAGGAACAAAAAAAAAAAAATTATATATATATATATATATATATATATATATATAAAAGGATTTACCAAATTACATTCTGAATTTCTGATTCAAAAACATTAAAATTTATGTTAATAAATAAACCAGATTCTCTTATCAATAACTTTCTAATGAATCACTAACAAACATTATAATGGTGTCTTTGTAAATAAAAAAAATGCTTCTCTCTCTCTCTCTCTCTCTCTCACTCACACACACACACACACAGTGAAAAAGAATGTATAGAAGATACTTTTCAACTCTGTAAATTTTTTTTTTCTTCTTTCCCCTCACCCAAGGTCTTAAAATGTTTCTTGGCTGTATGCGGTTAATGTGTAATGATACAGTGGATAAAGCCAACTTGCAATTCATCAAACTTTGCCTCTTTTCCTTCAAGCCAATGAGCTCACTGTTGGTAAAAGATTTTTGCTGGTGGCACCAGCATAATCTCACAAAAACTCCATTGCTATGTCTCTATTTTTATCTCCAGCCATATTCGTCTGCTCCTCCTCCTCCTCCTCCTCCCCCCTCCAAACTATGTATTCCATTCACAACAATGCAGATGTGTGTCTCTCTTCCTGTCTTACATTTGACTTCTGGGGAAATAAAAAAAAAAAAAAAAATGTTTTTATTTTTTAATCTTGGTACCTTTCCAAGTTAAACTAATGTTTCAGCCACTGCCTTTTATTTCTATTCAATTTGTTCATTTGATTTTAACAAAATCCACCTCTTTTTTTAAAACTGAACAAACCTATTTGAGGTGAACCTTTTAAAGTGACCTTTTCAAAGCATCTTTGGCAATTTGTCTCCTTTAAAGAATCTAAGTTTCTGCAGCATTACCATTTCTAAACTCAAGAACACATTACTTATGTATCTCATCAACAGTCATCTTTACAGGTGACAAGTTTAATAACTAATTTCAATCAGACTCTGGCTTCGGTATTTTTACATTGGAAAAAACATCCCTCCATATGTCAGCAGCAGATCTTCACCATTAAAATGTCAAGTCATTTCACAAGTAAAGGAAATCATTAAATAAAATATAATTTGTCTATATTTCTGAGATGAGGTATTATGTACACTATTTACATTATTCGGACTATTGTCCTCATCTCTGCTGCCATATTTATCACAATGTTTTGGCCATT
The DNA here is from genome assembly GCA_964036315.1 of Acanthosepion esculentum. NCBI lineage: Eukaryota > Metazoa > Mollusca > Cephalopoda > Sepiida > Sepiidae > Acanthosepion > Acanthosepion esculentum. The sequence goes on along the minus strand of OZ038475.1, from coordinate 155,121,920 downwards.
GTATGCTCTGGCCTTCTTCAGGTAGTTGGAATGTGAAACTGAACCCTTTATTTCACTCGCATGGGTAGACTGTTCTAGTTCCACATGCCATGTCTAATGGATGTCAGTTATCTCCTATTAATTCCCCTCTCCAAGTTCTCCACCACCTTAACATCTTCTTGGTGTGGCCAGAGTATAAAGGTGTCATCTACGTACCTTAACCATAGAGTTGGCTTTAGAGAGATAGATTCTAATGCCATTTCCTCAAAGTATTATAAGTATATATTCGCCATAAAAAATAATTTTGATTTTTTTTTTTATAGTTCTCCAATACCTAAACAACATAAAGGCCGGTTAAAGGGGTATTTGTTAATTTTTAAAAAAAAGAAAAAAAGTCCTGTTCTAAGGAAGATGTCACCTTGTATGTAATGTGGTTGGTATAGGACAATGTTTATCAGGTTTGTTTAATGAAAACACTTATTGCAGTTGTAATGAGTTTGATCCTTGCAGTAAACTAAATGGAACTTTGTACAAATCTACAAGATATTTGCTTTTATGTGACAATGTTTGCCTTAGAACTAGGCTGCATAGGATGAAAAACAGATTTTAACAGCAAGAGGGAAAAGAAAAGAAGAAAAAAAACAAGCTACAATAATTTATTAAATGGCATAGAGAGAGAGGAAAAAAACTGCTGACGTTCATATCATTCTTTATAAATGGATTTGAAATGCAAAATAAACTACATACATGTGTGTGTATATATATATATATATATATATATATATATATATATATATAATCCTTTATTCAAAAATTATAACATAAAAATGTTATAAAATCACTACAAAAATAGCCATTTTGTTTTAACACTTCTGGTGTCTTATCAAGTAATGGTGTTGAATGTAAGTATTGAAACAAATGGCTATTTTTGTAGTGATTTTATAACATTTTTATGTTATAATTTTTGAATAAAGGATCATATTTGCTCTACTGTGTATTGAGCACTCTTTTAAGAATAGTATTTGTTGGTTATTGGGATTTATTCCGTATACTTGGAGATTATATGTATGTATATATATATATATATATATATACACACACACACACACACACACAGAGTTTTATTTTTGTGCTGCATTACTAACCAGAAAAAAAAATGTTCAATACAAATGAATTTTGAAAGTTCAAGTACTCACGGTGCTGATTTTCAACTAAATATAAGGTTTTGACCCACTAAAGCTTTAAAACACAAAAAGTTTTTGGTTTTATAAAAAGAAAAAAAATACTTAGGGCACTTCATAATTTGATACTAAATCATGGATTTCAATATTAAAAACTTACCCTACCTCATATATTTAAACTAAAAACAATGAACTTGAATTCATCCATCTTGATAATCTTAAACGGCCAACTTCTTTCAACACAATAATCAATGACGTTGCACTGTTCCGTCCCAAGTAAGAAAATCTCTGCAACTCTCACCAAACAATACTTGAAAGTGAGGCCAATGGTTTTTATTTAAAATAAGAGAATTTTAAGTATTTTAATGTTCGGAATTTGTTTAGTTTTAATGCTTATTGAGGTGGTGCAAAAGAGATTATATATACATATATATATATATATATTTAAATGATATTTTTTATTAAAATATTTGACATTGTGACATGGAAATTTCTATGTTTTGAGACTTAAAATTTTTATCTCATCATCAGGCAATGTGGATTCTAAATCTGTTCTTTCTCTTCATTTGGAGATTATATATATATATATATATATATATATATATATTTTCCTTATTACTATAAACATTATGTTTAGTGGGTACATGTGTTTGAGTTGCTATCTCAATGTTTATTTTTATTTTATTAAATCGAGAAATTAATGATCACCTGCCTAAATTGAGAAATCCTACTAAAAAGAAAAAATTGTGCCTTCAACAGGAATCAAACCTGCATTGGTTCATTTCACTGTTTAATAAAAGAAAATTAAATTAAAAAAATAAAGATAGGGATAATGGTGGATAAAAAAATTGTTTAAAAAAAAAAAAATTATATAAATTGTAAAGGTTTCTGGTTAACAACAAAAGCAAAGATTATGTAAGGGCTCAAATATCCAAAGAGGTAGTGAATATGTTAGACAACAGAATGTTGAGGTGTCCTAGAAAGAAACCTCTTCAAACACAAGTCAACATTATAAAGAATTGTCCAATCATATCGCCTTGGATTAAATTTGAGTAATCATCACCCATTGAAATAGCAATGACCTTAAGTAAATAGTCACATGTTTTATAGTAACTGCAGCTGGTATTATGAACATGAAAGATTGTCAAAATAACAATTACCAGTTCAACCTGTAACCCATGAGACTTAAGGTGACTTGCTGAGGGAATTGCCTTTCATGGCATTTCTTGGGGGGAGTGGGAATTACTTGGCAGCGTCCATCTCCTCTCTAAGCAGCAGATTATACTGTATTATATGGTACTAGCAGAAAGGTATATTCTCTTGCCTGAACAACTTCACAGTTTCATTTTTATCTGTGAATTGGAAAGATGGAGGGCTTTCCTTTTGCCTTTTCCATTACTTTCAATTCAGAGTATTCTTTCTCCTAAACTGGCTGCCAACCAATGATAAAAATGACCGGTTAATCATGCTATTTAACCCATAGCTAGAAGAGATAAATTCATATCTTTCCCATGACTATCTGTACAAAGTAAATGCAGCAAACTGTTAGAATTTGAACTCCACTCACTGATACCATTTTCTGGGCTAATAACCATCATGGCATTTGCTTATATGGACATTTGCAGCACTACTTAAACTCAGTGGTCAACTCGTAAAGAAAAAAAAAAGGGGACACTGTTTTTGGGGGGTGGGGGTGTCATTCATTAGATCTGTCTCGATTTATTAGTATAAAAAAAAAAATATTTATTTAAATTTTTTTTTTTTTTCATCATTTTAGAAGTGTAGGGTCTATTTATAATACAAATAATGTCAAATTAATTCCTGACTTCATAAAAAGAAAGTACAGATAACTCTGTAAGAAGTCAGGGAGTGATTTGACATTGTAGTTATATTATGAACAGGACCTCCACTTCTAAAATGATTATAAAAAAAAAAAAAACAATGCCATGGCTTGAGGAACATCTACCGAATGCTAATCTACAAGAATTGAAGAAAAAAATTTTTCTTTTTTCGTAGGACCCATCAATTTACGTAGTGCCAGACTTGCAAAATATAGTTTAAGATGTACGTTTAGTTTGTGATTTTTAGGTTTTTTGAGAAGAATTTAGAACTACAGATAAACAATAAGTTAATCAATATTTTGAAGTGAAATTCAGAAAAACAAAAAATTCCAAAATTGTTTTCAAGTAAAAAAGATTATCATATAAAACAAGGTTGAATAATAAAAATTATTTACTCCAACAAACGCCGCCCCCTCCCCCACCTGCAGATGAATCCTTTTAAGGATATTTTTAAGGATATGTAGTTTGCTTGACTTAAAAAAAAAAATTGAGTTTTATACAAAAGGGAGTGGGAGAAAATGATTTGCTTTGTTCAACTTTTACACTGAAAAACAATCATCTTGCTGATGATTTGATTTAATTGTCTTTGTAATTCCTTTTAATACAAACACACACACACGTAATTCCTTTTAATACAAACACACACACACACACTTTGCTGTAATTAGCAAATCAAATGTTTCTCTAAACTTTCTATTATTTGTTGCTAGTTAAATATAGTCTGAAAAGGACTTGTGTAATGTGACCTTGGAAATGCAAAAGTTACCAAACAATAAGGACTGTCTACATAACAAAGGATTACAAGAAGTAACCAGGATTTCAAGATAAGCCAATCAGATTTGCTTGATCACACACACACACACACGCACACGCACACACTCTCTCTCTCTCTCTCTCTGTGTTTGTGAGTGAGTGAGTGAGTGAGTAAGAATAAATGATGACTCAAGTTATATTGTTCCCTAAATGTTCATCATAGACTGGCTTCTTGCCACCTTAACAAAAATTTTAAAAATTACAGTCTTGGTGACGGACTAGTAACCTGTCCCCATGTCTTGTATATGAACAGCTCCTCACTGAACTAAAATGGATAAGATCTCCACACTGATGTTGGCTGCAGAGATCAAGGGAACTTGGTACTTTTTGGAAGATCTAAACTTGTGACCCTTTTTCAAATCCACTGAACCTGGGTTACATTTTGCTGTTATGCGGGGTGGGATGTATAAATTACTCCTGCTTAAAGTTTTATAATCTGTGAAGCAGGAAAAAATAAATAAAATTCCCTTGGAATAAAACACGTTATCACAAAAAAAAAAAATGTTTAGTAAATCATTTATGATTCAAAATAAATTCAAAATCTAATGAAAAAAAAAAAAAATTCTTTAGTTTTTAAAACAGTCAAGTGCAAAATGATTATTTTTTTTGTTATTATGTAAACTGACGGAATCCTTTTTGCTGTTCAACTTTAGTGAAACAAATCTTTTATTGGCATTCTAAATTATTGCTTAAATAATAATCTTTAAAGCTTTCAAAAAAGATTCAAATATGAAGAAAGGTACTCATTTCTATTAATTGTACGGATAAAAATCGAGAAATTTTAAAGGAAAAGTTTTAATGTTAAAAGAAAAAAAAATCTCACTCCTGCAGAACACATGCACAATATAATTTTATAAAATTAAATATGCATTTTATAATATTTACATGATTTCCACATCATTTAGACTATTTGTGATGTAACATTCAAAGATGTGTTAATTTTTCATATAAATTATCTATAAAACCATTGTTTAAAATCTGACATCCTAAAAACTGAACAGAATAGTTAAAATAAATAAAGTACATTTTCTTTTGACCAATGTTACTATTAAACATTGATATTACATTAGCTTTTTTTTTGTCTGGTTCAGACTGAAGAAATCCAAGTAGTGAAAGCAAAATATTACAATTCCTATCAACAATTTTATTTTAAAATATGTTTGGAAAAAAAAGAAAGAACAGACAAAAAATCCATGTTTTATTTTTAAACAATTTTATGTTATATTTCTATAAAACAAAACCTATAATGAGAATACAGAAAATAACAATGGTATTTGCATTAAACAAAATCTAAATTAACCCCTGAATTAAAAAAGGATCTTCCTTTGGTTCAGCAAGTAGTTTAGTTACATTTCATGACAGATCTTTCTTATTGCATGTCTTTTTTTGTACACCATAGACGCAGCTGCTTCTGCAAATAGTCATTGATTTCAGACCCTGAATCAACTCATCTTTACTTTCCTGCATAGACTTTGAATAAATTCAGTTTCAAAAGTTAATCTACATTCACTGCATAAACATTTTTCTGAATATTCTGGTAGCAAAATGGAAATAAAGTTCTTAAATGATTGCTTTAACAATGATAAAAAATTTTTTTATTAAATCAAGCTTCAATTTATTAAAAAAAATATAAAAAAATAGATTTTTATGGAATTTCCAGACTGTGGAATAAATTTTGTTGAATTTATTTTTTTTTTTTTTTACCAAAATAAATGTGTGATATTTATTTTTGAACATTATCCAAGTCAGATGGTTTAAATCCCAGAGGTAGAAGTTCAGAGACTTTGAATTTCTTGTAGCTGAGATCGGAACTGGTCATGTAAACATCCAAGTCACTCCCAAACTGGAAATGTAAAAACATGAAAATGATGTCAGAATTTTGGTAGAAATAAAAACAGGAATTAAAACTTGTTTTTTGAAAGATTTAAACAAGTGAAAATTAAAGCAGCACAAGTATTGTTCGTGAAAGCCACTTAAAATGATAGAACAAAACCGTAATGGATTTTTCTTCATCTAAATGTGTATTGGTGTATTCATCATTACATTAGAAATGGAATAGTATTTCTATATCTGGTCTTGATAGAGTTCAGAAGTGTCTTCACAACCCTATATGTGAGGAATTACATTCAGCTTTGCAATTCCTTCCCACAGATGGAATATTGCAAACTTCTCGCTACTCTGTCAATATTTCCATGACAAATGTTCAGACGAGATACATTCTTTAGTTCCACCAGTTCGGACATTTACAACAAAGTTTCAACATGCCACATACAAGAGGATAAATCATCCCCACTCCTTTCGTATTTCATTAGTAAGAAGGAAGTTCCACTCAAACAGCATCTTCCCAAGAACAGCTACTTTGTGGAACAAACTCCCAAGAGAATGCTTTTCCAATTGCTACAATCTTAAGCTCTTCAAGTCTAAGGTCAACTGTTATCTATCCTACATATCCTCATAGTTTGCACTTCTTACATCCTCCTCTCTCATTCATACAACCACCTCATTCAGTCACCCTCTACGTTGAGTGGCTCTTGAGCTTTGTATTGGGTGAACAATTAGTAAAATAATTTAAAAAAAAAAAAATAGCTATGGATAAACCAAAATGCTCATATTCAGTTTACATTACAGAAGTTGATATATTTTCCAAAATTTAAAATTGCAATAAACTATGATATAGATAATGAATGCAACAAAACACTTTCTATAATGTAGCAAGTGTGATGATCACAAAACACATAACCCTTGAGAATCATAGGGGTACCACATGTACTCCAGCTGCAATAGAAGTGATGTGTCTTGGGCAAGATAGCCTGATGGAGCCCAACCCTCTCCAGGATGGTTTGAATTCAGAGCTGTCCTTCTAGACCAGCTGCCAACCAAGGCTATAGGGCACAGTCTGTCCTGCTATTTACCCAGAGCTGGGGCGAGAAGAGACAGATTCATACCTTCCCCAAGGGTATTTGTGCATAAGCGCACGTAACAAACTCAACCAGAATTTGAACCTAGCTGTCTGATTTCTCATACCAAGCCACTATACATTACATCACCAAGTATCCATACCAAGTGTATACATTTTGGGTGGGACATCAAACTTAATGTTGCCATTGCATAGAGATAAAGATGTATTGCACTGATAATGTCATTTGACAGCAGTTTATAAATAATGGATAAAAAAAAAATGTTCCTAAAATATTTACAAAAACTGGCATATGAAAGAACAGAATAAAATATAAGTGGAAAAAAAATCTAATTAAGCTATGAGTAAATATCAGGACAGACTGGGTTCTATAGCCTTGGATGGTAATTGGTCTACTGCAGGAAAAAAACCTGCTTCTTCAGTCATGTATCGAAAGATACATGATTGCCCAAGCGTGTATCACGCATGGCACATAACGGATTGATTGATTGTAATTGTTTGTCTCTCCATTTGTTCGTTCACACAACCATTATGTTCTGCCAAGACCTTGTAAATAATGAACTATTGTTTTGATCACATGGAAACTGAGGAAAAGACACTACTTGGTTTCAGTGAGAAAAAGAAAGAAAGATAGAAGTGTTCAATGGCTGTTTCAGTGAAATGGAAAAAGTTGTTAATTTCAAATCTTTTGTACACCCTTACTTCTTAAAATAATGACCAGCATTCATATTTCTGATTATTTCTGTTATTGAAATATTTTATTAAAGTTGTTAAGCTCAAATACTTAACGATGTAACAAGAGAATCTTTATGGATATTTTATTGTTGTGGAACTCACCATGATCTTACTCAGTCATTAACTTAAGAATTAAGATTCATCATAAAATTCAAATAGGAAAACCATCAAATTTTCACAGGTTAAAACTATTCACAGTATAATTTTAACTAAAACACATTAATTGTATTTACAATGAGTTTCATATACAACAAACCTGTAAAATACAACAAATAAAATCTAAGCATTTTTTTTTGTGATGCCAATAATCAGCTAGTTTAGACTGAGAAAAAAAATTAGTACACCTTCAAAAAGTCAGAATAGGCAAAATGTGTTCTCATAGATTATTAACCCATTTTTCAGGACAGTAGGTATTAATAGGTAACAGGTAGAAACCTATAATTAATAGTGGATTTTATTCTCATTTTTCTAATAATGCTGCTTTTTACAGTTGACATTAATGGACTAATATCAAATTATCTCAATAACAGGGACAAGATTTTTTATTCCATTTTGTTTTCTCAACTAAAAGAAGATTCTTTTGGAATGGGATTACATTTTAGAAATGAAAGAAATTTTTAATATTTGAAAAATTATTCTTAGAGAAAAGGGAATGGGAATAAGTTCTTTCTAAATAGATTAAGAATTTGACAGTTTTAGCTTTTCTTGCAGACATGAATTATTTTTCTGGGCTGAAATGCTTATCTACTGCATTTTGAACCCCCAACTAATTTGAACTATTAAAACAAAGATTTTAAAATAGTTAAATCTGATGACATTGGTTAAGCTATAATCACAAAAACTAAAAATGAATACTTAAAAGTAATTTTTAATAAAACTTGTATAGAAAATATACTAGTTTTTAATTAGTTTGGTGAAAAGCAAACATTTTTAATAACAATAATAATAATAATTTATTATAAATTCCAGCAGATAGTTTGGGACCTACAAGGATTTAAATTTAATTGATAATGTTTTTTTTTCATGTCCCAAAAAGTGAAATGCTGAAAATTATGAAAACTGAAAAGCTACATAACGTTTATCTACCATCTATCAGTTATATAGACTGTGGAGAATTTTTAGAATTTAAAGTTTTGTTACTACTACGGCTAATAGAGAAAAGAAAAAGGAAAATTATACTAGAATTAGCAGTTAATAGACCTGAAGTTATCTCCCTTGGAAATAACTTGTTTGTTTTTTTTTTTGTATACTAAATTAAAAATTACTTTGCCTCATTAATCTGGAAAGTGCTTTATTTGCCAGAACAGAGTATTTAATGATATTGTGCTAATAAAAGTTACACTACTATGTGCCATTTTTTATGCATATTAAAGACAAATTACAAATACAGAAAATTAATTATTATAATATTACTCATATTTTACAATAGTTTCTGCAGGAATAATTTCAATGCATTTTTCTAAGATTGTGTGCATTATATTTCTTCATGCTCTGCCAATTCAAATCATTTATGTTTAGAATTTCAATAATTTAAATTATTTCATTTTTTTATTGAGAGTTTTATCAGTAATTTACAGAAAATGTTTACTTTTAGTCACTTTTCTTACTAAATGTATACATCTGTAAAGATTATTTATTCCACTTTTATTCATAGCAAATTTTTATTACATCGTACAAGACAAGATGTTTGCTTTGCTTTTTTTCCTTCCTGGTCAAAAAAAGAATATAGTGAGTTATTAAGGGAATTGAAAATTTAGAAGTTATTTTACATCTTTATCATATTTTGTAACCTGATAGATGAATTCAATGACCAGAGAAAAATGTAAACACATCTACATTGAAACTTAGATACTTCTCTTCCTACAAGATTACAGATTTTATTTTTTTTAAAAATTTTAAAAAAAATAGCTGTCTCTTTCATCTAGCTTCATTAAAAAAAGTTTTTCTTTTTTTGTCCCTTAAAACCTTTTCATGCTAAATTAAATTCGAACAGCCCCAAACAGAATTTTTCAGAAGATGGTGACTGATGCTACATTTAAACTTTTGAATTTAAATGATGATGGGTGCAAGTCATAGCTGTCAGACAATTTCTGCAACCACATCACCCCTTACATCTGGCCACCTAACTCCCCAGACGGCAAAACAAATTGATTAATATGTGTGGAATACAGTTGAGCGAAAAACCAACAAAACTCCTTGTAATACCAAAGATGAACTGAAGGCAAGGATTATGGCAGCATTCACCAACTTAAACAAGGAGACCGTCCAGAAGAGCTGCAGGAGATTCTCAAGTCATCTGGACGCCATGGTTAAAACCAATGGCGGTTTTATTGAATACATTTACTCATTAGTATTTCAAGATATTTTTCTGTAATTTTGCTAAAAATATCTATTAAAATGCATTGTCAGTGTTATTTTCATTTTTGCATAATTTAGACTATTTATCCATCATCTATCCTGGGTATGATGATAAACTATCAGGTCATCCCATAAGTTCTGTCCGAATTTTGAATAAAGAAAACAAGTGACCAAATGTTACATTTAATTACAGATTCAATCAACAATGTATTTTCCCTGATTATCTATGACTTCCTTCCATCTATTAACAAGCTTACTATTACTGTAAAATTCTTTTGGCTTTGATTCGAAGAACTCACAAATGTCAGTTTTAACCTCTTCCTGTGTTACAAAAGCTGTTTCTTCCAAATGATTCTGTAAGCTACGAAACAAATGGTAGTCTGAAGGAGCAAGGTCGGGAGAATAAGGTGGATGAGGAATTTTCTCCCAACCAAGTTCTTCGATCTTTTGTGACGTGATTCTTGCCGTGTGTGGTCGCGCATTGTCCTGATGAAACATCACCCGTTTTCGATTCACTAGAGCAGGTCTTTTTTTCCTCAAAGCTTGGTTCAAACACTAATTGCTGACAGTATATTTGAGCATTAATTGTTGCATTAGGTGGTAAGAATTCAAAGTGGATTATTCCTTGGCAATCCCACCAAATTGAAAGAAGAACCTTTTGCCCATGAAGTTCCCTTGTCGGCTGTGGCTGGGGTCCTTCCCCTTTACCAAGCCACTGTCTACGACGCTTAACATTTCGATAAAAGATCCATTTTTTGTCGCCAGTCACAAGTCTATCCAAAAAAGGTGAAACAAGTTGGCGAGAATGGAGAGAAGAGCAGATGTCAACTCGGGATTTGAGGTTGTTTTCAGACAATTCATGAGGCACCCATTTTCCAAGTTTAGGAACTTTTCCAAGTTGTTGAAGATGACGATGAACAGTTGTATGGTTTGAACTGAGAACCACTGCCAATTCCTCAACTGATAAAGCAGGATTTTTTTCAAGGGCTGCTTCAAGAAGCTTTTCATCAAACTCAACTGGACATCCGGTTCGATCTTCATCTTCAAGGGTGAAATCTCCACCTCTGAATTTTGCAAACCATCTTCTGCAAATTCTTTCATTCGCATATTCCTCTCCATAAACTGAGTGAATGTTTTTAGCCGCTTCGGCTGCTGAGTTTCCTTTCTTGAACTCATAAAGCATTATGTGCCTCAAACAAAATTTAATTTTATTGTTCTCTGAAATAAAATTTCATCAGTTTAAATGCATCTAAACATAAAAATAATTTTCAGCTCCATTAGACATTATAAAATACTCTTTAAATTTTGTTCATTTTAACAAAAAGTTAAAATTCGGACAGAACTTATGGGATGACCTAATATGTCCAATAGCAAGGCCTCTAATCAGGAGGTTTTGAGGAGCATGGAACCACCTCTTAATTGCTAGTGTTCCCAGGTCCACCATGACCTGGGGTGGTAGCACCTGTTAGGGTCCCAGCTGTAGGTAAATAGTTAACCCCCAAACTAGGGTTAAAACACTATGAAAGTGTAAAAATAGGTTTTAATACCAGAAATACTTTGTAAAAAAAAATTACCAGCCATACATTTTTGTAAAAAAAATATAAAAATAAACAAAAAAACATACACCTTTTTTTACCAAACTATCGCTATGAATCTATTTCAAAATTTTATTGGCATTGAATGACCCACTGACATTGATATGCCATAAAACAAAACAACCAACAACCAATTATCCATCGCACAGTGTGTGTGTGCGTGTGTTGTCTCCCACCCCCTTTGTTTTCATAGAACCAAACAGTCAGACTATCTGCACATATGATTTGATTAGAGTGGCAAAGTCTTGTACAGAATCACACTTTTTGGAAGAATCAAATCCAGAGAAATGGTGCACATAGTGTGCCACAAGATTGCCAAACAAGAAACTTAAAACTTTCCAGCACCCCCTTGCAATAAAACAGAAGGCATTTACGGTCAACATGGTTTTGAGATATTGGATAAGCCAGAGTTTGATAAAATTAAATCACATATCTCAATATTCAGTTTCATTACAAATTCCCAAACTTTAATAAAACTCAATAATCCTAAAGGTCATTTTAAATGGAGCAACAACAGATTCTTAAGAAATCAAAAATAGCAAATAAAGCATGAATTTGTCCACAAATTGAGGATAAATCATAGAAAAAATAAAGTCATTTAATTATTGCTGGGATCTGCACTGCATCAACCATCAAAATATGCAGCAAATGTAAATTTACTGACAGAAGTAGATTTTGAAAATATATTTTATGATTTAATAAATCAATCTTTTAAAAGACTTATTCACAGCTGAATATGGTATGAAAAAAAGGAGAGAGAATATGTTTCTGTAAAAGAAATATTCTCAAAATCAATCAGTTGTTTCAAAAAATTAAATTCTATAATAAATGAATTCCATACTTTTAAAAAATATTCTTAGAACGTTCTTGTTCAGAAATTATATTACAATACATATATATATATATATATATATATATATATATATATATATATGGTGGCTGTCAACTCACAAAGTATGACCATCACTGACATGTCCAAACCTCCACTTAAGCCCCCCCCCCTACAACACTGCATCCATCGGTTGTGTGAATGACGGTTGCTCATAAATCCAGCCATAGCTCTGCATTTCTTGTCACATATGTGGCATATCAAATCATCTTCGGATGGTGAAAGTTGACTTTGATCATCATCACTTCCAATGTGCTTTTTCATATGCCTTGTCAGGCCCAACCTGGACTTGCACACCCTAGTGCAGGTCAAGCATTCACATTCACACACACACACACACATATATACATACATACATACTTACCTCAATTATAAACTGGCGGCAAGATCCACACGGGCTAATTTCACCTTTAAGATTACTGAAATTAAAAGATTTATTTGCAATCAAAACAATATTTAAATAATGCACATACTAACATTTAAAAAAAAAAAAAATTAAAAATAAACAATTTCTTGAAGTTTTCTTAACTCACACTAAAGCAAAAATCAATAATTTAAATGATAAAATTATTTCCCTAATCTTTAAATGGATTTATATCACTTAGCCACGAGTGCCTCAGGAACACTAATGTTATGTGAAACTATCAAATCTCAACATTTGAATTTGAGAAAATATTGAAAATGACCTTGTTGTAATATAAAAATGAATACAAGTTAATGACATTTTTCATTCATTATTTTTGTTGAAGGACATCACACAAAACATTTTACATGTAAATGTTGTAACCATTTCTAGATTTTGTTATTACTAAATTTTTGGCTTTTTACTTAAAATAAAAAATTCTAGTTAATTGTAAATGACTTCTTGCTGGAAATAATTTCTTAAGACAAACAAATAATTTAAGCTTTCTTATACTTTCTTTCTTGCTTTCTTTTTGGGGGAAGTCTATTAAGGCTATTTTGGCTTTGGTTTGGTTATTTTACCAGCACATCAACCCTCTTGAGTCATTTAATACTAAAAAATGGATTTCTAAGTTTTAAACTTTGTGAAATATAATTGGAAGCTAGTTGTATAATTCATCTGAAGGTGAAGTTGTTATTTAATTAAATTTTGGTGTATAATTTAGTTTTCCTCAAGTAGGTCAAAATGATTTTTACATTAACATTTTTGATTGTTTGGTTGGTTGGTTGTTTGGGGTTTTATGGCATATCAACCACTATGGGTTATTTAATGCCAGATCCAGTTTCCACATATTTATTAAATATATATACTTTGTAAACGTAATTTAAGGATAACATTGGCAACATCATTGTTTCAAAAAAGTATAGCTGGCAACATCATTGTTTCAAAAACGTATAGCTGGCAACATCATTGTTTCAAAAAAGTATAGCTGGCAACATCATTGTTTCAAAAACGTATAGAATGTATAGCTGGTAATGTCTTTTTTCCTCAAAAATGTATAGCTGGTAATATTATTTTTCCAAAATGTATAGCTGGCAATATTATTTTTTTCCAAAAATGTATAGCTGGCAATATTATTTTTTTCCAAAAATGTATAGCTGGCAATATTATTTTCTTCCAAAAATGTATAGCTGGTAATTATTTTCAAATATGTATATCCGGCATGTATTATCAGAGGCCCTGCTGTTGGACGTAGTTTATCGTCATACCCAGGACGCTAACATTTTTTAAAAGTTCCTTATAAGTTAAGGAATGTTAAATGTTAAGTTCCTTATAAGGGCATTTATGGATAGAGGCAAATTCGGCACAATCATCATAAAATGTTTTACTGTGTATGTCTCCTGGCATATGATGCATTTACGTGTATCCTCATCATTTAGAAGGAATGAATGTGACGTTGGTATAACCAATTGTGATTCTTGGCAAGACTTCTTCATCTCTTCGAGAAAGTCTGATGTTATGGTGTCTCATCCCAAGTGTAGGTTGGATTTTGTGCAAAATTTATTATTTGGGCGAGTATTCCATAACTCTTGCCACTTATTTAAGATATATGTGCATTAATTACTGTTTTGAAATCTCTATTTAGTTTTTTGTTTTTGATATATTCATTTTCAGTGATTCTTTAGCTGCCTTATCTGCCTTTCCATTTCCCTGGATTCCTGTATGACTAGGGATCCAGCAGAATACGATGTGCTTTTGATTACAAACAAAACTGATTTTGTTTAAAAGTTTGACGATAATAGGGTTGGTCAGGTTTTTATGCTTCACTGATGCAAGGACAGATAAAGAGTCTAAGAATATAATGAACCTGTCTGACTCAACAACTGTAATAATGTCCAAAGCTAAGTCTACTGCCATAGCTTGTACTAAAAATTAAGGATTTGTGAGGTAGGCACTTTTGAAATATGGTTTCGTTCAGTATAGTCGAACATCCAACCCTATCAATATTTTGGGAGCCATTCGTGTGTATCTAGGCTTACAATTTGTATGTTTTTGTAGGATGTTATGAACCTTTTCCATGAATACAGTTGTATCAGTTTCATTTTGGAGTATTTTGCCAGCCTTAATATTACAATGGGCTGCTTTTGAGAGAATAGATTCAAGTATTAGAGAAGAGTTTATTTTGAGTTCTTTGAAATTGTTTTCTATGCAGATGCCAAGAGGTTTAATGGTATTTTCCTTTAAATTATAAAACTCTTTGTATTGAGGTTGAAAAACAGTTGAAAGCTGAATTATTTGAACATGAACAAAGTTTGGTGTAATATGGCAGTGCTAACTTATGTTATCTTAATACCGAATTTGGTTCATGTATGATAGCATATAAGCTTTCAATTGGGAATGCATTGAAGGATCCTGAAACAAGTCACAGACTCTGGTGATGGAGGGTTTTAGTTCTTTCATGTATGATTTTCTTGCCACAGTATAGATAAAGAATTCATAATCCTATTTGGATGTAACCAATGACCGATAGAGTGTTAGTAACGTCTGTTTGTCAGTTCCCCAGTCTTTGTGAGAGATGACTGAGTAGATATATAGCTTTATTGCATTTCTCACAAAAGGTATTTTATATGTAGTGTAAATGATAATTTTTTTATCAAACATTATTCCTAGGTATTTGTATTGAGATCTACTAGAGGCACTTCTGTACCAATGAGTTTTAATTCAGGATTGTGGTGGAGTTTTTAAAGTTGACAGAAGTGTACACATTTAGTTTTTTGTTTGGAGAATCTGAATCCATTTTCTGAGGCCCGCCCACCCATTTGCTTTATTGAAAATCATCTACATACAGTGAATAATCAATTCCAGGGTTCAAGAATTTAATGATGCCATTTATTTTGATGTTGAAGAGCGCCACCAATAATATGCTTCCTTGAGTGACACCTATTTCTTGTTTATATAGGTCTGATAGTGTGGTACTGATACAAACATTAAATGTTTGTTCTGTCAGGAAGTTATTAATAAGAATTGGTAGTCTTCATTCAAAGCCCATTTCATTTAAATCTTTCATGATACCATATCTCCATGAGGTCATAGGCTTTTTTTAGATCAAAGAATACAGCCGTTAAATGTTTCTTTTTAATAAAAGAATTTCTGACAAAAGACTCCAGTTGAACCAGGTGATCAGTTGTGTTTTATTCTTCCTGAAGCCAGCTTGGAATTTTGTAATTTTATTATTAGCCACAAGAAATAAAGTAAGCCTATTATTAACAATTCTTTCAAATGTTTTGTATAAACAACTTGTAAGTAAGATTTGACAATAGTTTGAGTCCTTTCCAGATTTTGGTATTGGAATTATGGTACCTTGTTTCCAGTAACTGGAAATATTACCACTGACCTACATGTTGTTGAGAATTTTGAGTCGGTATTTCAAGGAAACATTTGCTAAGTTTTTTAAGAATTCATGGTGAATTTCATCTGGGCCATCTGTTGAATTGTGTAATTTTCTTATAGAATCTAGTAATTCTGGTAAAGTTCTAATGGTTGTAATTTTCAGTATTGTTAGAATAGAAATTTAATTTTTTCTCTTTTGTTTTGATATTCTGGAATAGGTTATTAGAATTTTTTGAGGAAGAATTTTGGGAAAAGTTTTGTTTTTAATAAATTTGCAAGATCCTCTTTGTTAGTTGCTTTGATATTGTTTTGACACAAATGTCTTAATAGAGTTCTTTTATTTTAGGCAGCAATTTTACAGATCATATTCTATACGGTTTTGGTTTTGGTATTACAATTAATACTGGACACAAAGTTCTTCCAAGAGAATTGCTTGGATTCTTTAACTGTTCTGCATGTTTTAGCTTTGCTTATTTCGTAGATGTTCAAATTTTCTTGAGTTAAATGTAATTTAAACTTACATGGTGCTGCACAATGTAATTTGCTTGCATTCCCCCCCACACACACACACATCATTAAATCAAGATCTATCATATTTGACAGGTTTAAGTTTTGATTTTGGTATAAACTGCAATACTAAGAGTTTTGTGAAATAGGTGATGTGCTCAGCATTGTCCTCATTGGCTTTTGGTGTAAGTTTTAGGGCACATGAATTTTTCAATTCCTTCCAACTGGCTTTCTTAAATTTCCAGTATGGTATTCTTTCTCCTGGCAAAGATGCAGAGTTTTCTAGCATCTGGGAAGTGATCACTACCATGTGTATCATAAAGTACTTTCTAGATATGCTGCAGGGTCACATAAGTTTAGATCTATTGCTGTATATATTTAACCACTTGATGGGTGACGGTACGTATACATACGACTTGTCATTGTATATTGTCTCTATTGATGAAATCTTCCATTAATCTTTCCTTCTGGTCTGTGTTTCTACAACCCCAGATGATATTATGACTATTAAAATCCCCCGTTAGAATAAAGGATTTTGGGAGCTGCTTTAATAGTTTGTCTAATTCCACTTCATTTACAAAATCATTGGGAGTGGGGTTTAAATAGAGCATTTTGTAATAGTTTTATGAAGTGAGAGTCTTATGGCCACAGTCTGTAAATGCTGTATTCATGTCAATTTTGCTTGGGGGGGGGATATTTTTTACCAATGTAGAAGCACCCCACCGAAGCTCAGCTCCCACTATTATTAATAAAGTTTTAAGCAGTATAATTTTTTATATCTATATTTTCATTGTTCTTGAAGAAAGTTTTTTTCAGGCATATGATTGCAGAACATGCATCTGCAATAATCAAAAGCAAAATCCATTTCAATTTGCTTTTATCCCTTTTGCATTCCATTGCATGATTTTATTATACCTTGATTGTTAAAGTTGAGGTTTTCAGCTTTCGTTGGGTTATCTTTAAGTTTCCATTTTTTTCTGGATTGTTTTTAGGTGATTTTTTTTCCTTTTTGTCTGGGTTGAGTTTTTTTGTTTTCTATGCAGATTTTAGATTTCTTCCTTACTGTGACACCTACTGGGGCGTTCTGGGGTTGACTCTTAGTCACTGCCACCAATATGTAACCCGGTTAATTGGTGGTTGTCACTACCCGGCAGGAACTTTTGATCGGGTTACCAAATGGGATGGTCAGTCAATTCTAATGGTATGAATACATAATGGCTTCACACCAAATGCAACTGATTTGACACCAGATCCATCATTCTCAGGTCGCTTCCAATGACTGGTTACCGAAGTAACTATCTTGAACTCAAGTCTAACCTGTGATTTTGATCTTGATGTTCTTATGTTGATCGGTATATTTTTCGTGATATCTCTTAACCCTTCTTTCCTGTTTTTGGCATTTTCCCCCGTTCAACTTTTATGGCTAATTAGTTAATTAATTACCATAGCTAAATAGTGTCACATTACTGAGATTTCTTTTGGACTAAGTTGTGTTTTCTTGCTTTTTGTATTTGCTTTTTTTTCTTTTTTGTTGGAGATCTTCCTCTTTGTGTTATTAGTTGAAGAATCTAGATCGAGATTTGCGACTATATGCTTCTTTTGGTCTTTTAGTTTCTATGTTTGACCAAGTCAAATTTTCTATATTTTGATTGGGTATATCTGTTTTTATTATAGGATGTGGTGTAACTCTGCTTTTCCCTGTTGATATCAGTTTTCATTATTTCAATTAATTACTTAAATTCTTGAATTAGTGTCGTTAATTTACAGTAATCATATTTCTCACCACTGTGTTGTTTGGTTTTACTCACATTTGCATAATTTATTGTAATATTTTGTCTACCGTTTTCAGCAAAAGTTATATTTCTCTTATATTCGATCTCAATTATTTCTTTTTGCCAAACTTTACATAGATATGAGTATGCAGGGGGGTTCTCATTACAATTTATGCACCGCTGCACTCAATTTCTTGATGACTTGTACTGCTGCATTTTGGACACACTGGGGTTCTAGTACATCTGTATTTATGATACCCAAATCTTTGGCAGTTATGACATCTTAAAAAGGTCTGAGATTTCCACTTTTGTGATGATATATCCTATTTATATTTCAGCTGGTGGCATTGAATTTTTATATGTATGTATGTGTGTGTGTGTGTGTGTGTGTTTACGGTTTGGTCATTTCTTTTAATTGTTATTCTGGTTACATCTATTACATTGTTTTTTTTTGTTTGTTTTTTTATTTCTTCTAGAGAGCAAGCTGCCAAGTCTGGACTTTTGATTACACCTCAAGATGTGTTTAGACTTTGATGTGGATAGGTTTTGATTTTTAAATTATTAAAATGTTGACCATTTTGAGTATTTTTTCCTACTTGAATTATTGTCTTATTTGATTTTTTTTTTTTTTGAGTTATAGGATTAATTTGAGAGTATATTATTTCTTTCAATTACAAGAGGACATAGTTCTGTAATCGGAGTTTCTTCAAGTGACTCAATATTAAATAGTGAAGAACGACGCAAATTCGATTCATTATCAGAATTTCATTCAAATAGAGGTCTTTTCATTTTCTTTGTCCACATTATATTATTTCTTTTATCATCTTTGCTCCCCAATGTCCTTGGAGCCCTATCGTGGGAGACAGTTGGAAGAAATCCCATTCACCCAAGCATCTCAGGGATACAAAAATGGTACACTTAGATCTATAGTTTATATGTAGTCATTCATTCATCTACCCCTGTAAAGTTGAACATAAGTTTTAGTTATTGATTATACATTTTAGTTATAATCTGATTGATGCTTGCCACCACCTTCTAGTACCAATTTGATTAAATTGGTCTGCAAGAAAAATTTCAAAAATGCACTGGATTCTCAAAGACTTTTCATGGAGATGACAGCTGAAGATAATGTTTCTATTCTATAGTATAACTCAAACAAACATAAAATTACAAATATGTCGTCATTCTTTTTTCTTTCCAGTTGATGAAAATTTAATTCAGTTTTATATCAACTTAGATGTATTTTTAGTGAGATGCACTGATCTTACAATTCGTGTAAAAACAAAAATTTGGATAATCCTGATACAAGCCTTTCATTATATCAGGCAATATTAGAAAAATTAATGACAAATCACAAAAAAACATATGACATTTCATCTTTACGAATTCAGACTAAGGTGATATTTCCATTGATGTAACTACACATGTACACAAAGGGGAGGGGGGACACTGAAATTTTAAACTTTTAAATTAAAACAAAGTTGGCTAGACAGTTTTTTATTCATGTGTTTGGGCATAAACAAAGATACTAAAAAACAAATTTAAACGTTTAAAATTTCCACATCCCCTCTCCTTCATGCACATATGTAGTTAAATTGACAGAAACATCACTTTAGTCCAATGAATCCCTAAAGAATGAAATGTGCCACACAAAAATATTTTCTACTTTGTCCTTAATTTTCCTAACATTGTTTTGGTAGATAAAAATGTATATATCATCTATCAGACAATATATAAATTGCCAAGACGATTCCAGTGTTGGCTTCATATTTAACATCAAAAATAGAACAGCAATATGCAGTATTTGTAAAACTGTTAAATGTTCCAGTTTAGAAACTGCTCAGCAGAAATTAACAAACACAATGAATTGAGGAGGTCTTTGGAAAAATAGTTTTTAGAGTTATCTCCCTTTCCCTACAACGGGCAAAGTTATCAAAATAAGACTACACAGCTCGTTTCAAAAACAACAGCGAATAAAATAACTTGATTAGTGTTCATTTTTTTCACAGGCAATTGAATAAAAGCATTTATTAATATTCCAAAATTATTTCTGCAAAAATCTAAGTGGAAATTTATCTATGGAGAGGAAAAAGGGTTCCAACTTGAATCCATAGAAAATGACAAAACTCACACGAAATTGAGCAAATTGATTCATAGTGCAAACTCCACAGTAAGCATCCAATCTATGTCAACTTGTTTGCTGCTCAAATAGGTGAATTTTTATTGTTTGCTGCTCAAATAGGTGAATTTTTATTGCCACTAATTATAGTGGACACCTACATTTCCTGTTATTTCTTTTTAGTGTATCAACCATTATTGTGGCATAATAGATGATGGCGCAACATTCATCATTTTAATTATATTTGCAGTGCTAACAACATAAACATATTTAAAATTTCTTAAAACAATACTGCATCTGCAATAAGATTCATTTATCTTCTAAGTAGCAAAAAAAAAAAAAAAAAAAAAAAAAAAATGGGAGACTTGCCATATCATGTGCTGTTATCTCTGTTGTAGACACCCACATATAAACAATGTAGTTATTAATAAGAAGAGTTGTAATTAATGGTGAGATTTTACAGTGTCCACTTTTCCTTTTAATCATCATTCATTTCATTTACATACATGACTGGTAATGTGTTCTCTAGTGCTTGTGTTTTGTGGATTAAATTGAAAATTTATTTACATTTTTTTTTAAAAATGTTTACAGATCTAACGTATTAATTACCTGGCAATTGCAACTGCTTTGAATTTTCGGTAACCTTCTGACACTGCTTTAACCAAAGCAGTTCTTTCTGCACATATGGAAAGTCCATATGAACAATTTTCAACATTACAACCTAAAAAGAGATTTTGTATGTTAATACAAAAATAGATACATAAATTGGGGAAAAAAACCTTTGTAGATAATATTAATAGGCATTATACCTTAATAATTATATAACTTTATGAAAAAAAAAAAAAAAACTGACTTCAAACATACATATACAAATTAGTTTTAGTGTGACCAAAAAGGACAACTAAAAGAAGTGGAAAATGGTATTACTAATACAGCAACTACTTAATTGTTTTTGGTTTCTAAGCGTAAAAAGAAAAACAAATTTTTTTTTTAACAAAAAGAGAGGGTTCGAAACAGAAATGAAACAAAAAGAGTTACTAACTACATTATTTTATACAAGAATTCTAAAAAGTTTAATTACAATAAAATGTCTTTTTTTGTTTATTAGATACAAAAATAAAAAGCAACCACTTAAACAAGTTGAGTTCTGGTGGAAAATCCTATATTGCTAAAAGTATTGTGTAGTTATATATAGGTGAGTGAAGTCACTTGCTAGTTGTCCCACACGTCACTCCTACAGTTCAGGGCTTTTTTCCAAAACCACCTTTCCTCAGCCCACGCAAGTCTACTCAGGACAATTTGTGAAACAAAGTTACAAATAGACAAGGCCTAAGAAGATTAGAGAAAAAAAAAAAACAAATAAGAACTAATTCCTTATATTCCTGTTTTTAGATTTTTGTATCATCTACAAAAAGATGTTTTCTTCATCTTTTGTTTTAATTAAACACAATACACTCTGATACATTTACCAGCCATCTTCACCTCATGGCTGGCAAAGCAAACAATCATTCTGCATTCTTATTCCAAAACAAATAATCTCACTTTATACGTACCTATAAATAGTAAAGAAAATACAATACTTGATAATTATTTCTCAAATGGATAATCTTAATTTGCAGCTGTTTATATTACTTGTAAGTTATGATTTACGTTGGAAGGATATCAACAAATTACCTATATTATTGCTTTTGTTCTTTAAGCATATATTAAAGTTTCATTGTTTCTTTTAATGTCTGCTCTTAGTGTCAAAGTATTACTTTGTATTTAAATGATGACAGTCCAGAAATGAAAAACATTCACGTCTTCAGAAGACAGCTTAAGATACTATCAGTTTTCCTTGCAATAAAATAATTAAAAGTCATCTTTCATAAATCAGAATTTAAATGGACATATAATGAAAGTAAAAATATACGACTTAAATAATGTTGAAACTGATAAAAGAAAAACCCTACATTACAATGCAGATACATATTGCTACATGACTGATAATTCCATTTTTTTTCCATATTTATTTTCTTATCTTTTAAATCGAGTTGTTAGCCAAAACTATTATATGTAAAACAATATCATAGACATTTTACAAATTAATCTCATCAATAAAAATCATTGCAATAATTTTATAAGTATATAATTGTTACCAGTGGCAACAACAAAGGAATTTCCATCTGAATTTCTGGGTTGAGTTGGATTATTTGCATTATTTACATTTGGACTAATATTCCCATCTTTGATTTTATTATCATAATGTTTCAGCCACCTTCTAGCATTTCTTCAGGTTTCTGTCAATCCAGTAAGGATTTAGTTTGAATGAAGGATTCAGTTCAAAATTTCCTGAAGAAGGCCGGAGGGCATAACCAAAAGGTTGTGATAATAACATTTACAATTGAACAAGACAAGCAAAAGAGACCACGACTTGTGTGTATCTGGTGCAACAGGAACAATCAGTTTCTCTCTTGAAGCATTTATTATTGACCAGTTAATACTTTCTCCAACAAGAGTTGTCCTCTTTCATAATTAGCCGTTTGGAGAGAGTAGCAAGACAGTGCAGGTGGCAACTGTTGCCAAGATTTGCATATGGATTGTACTACTGATTTGTATGGAAACAATGTTTCATCATTGGCTAATCACAGTCAATCTGTGGTTGGAATGAAGCATA
The DNA here is from genome assembly GCA_964036315.1 of Acanthosepion esculentum. Taxonomy (NCBI): domain Eukaryota; kingdom Metazoa; phylum Mollusca; class Cephalopoda; order Sepiida; family Sepiidae; genus Acanthosepion; species Acanthosepion esculentum. The sequence goes on along the minus strand of OZ038475.1, from coordinate 155,098,765 downwards.
CTTAAGATATTACTTTTTTCCCTTTGTTTGGGGTGGTGGGGGGGGAGAATGAAAGTGAAGATTCTACCAGTGCTACTGTCGGTGTGAAAGACAGCAGGTTAGCTATTGATATTGCTTGTAGATTTGTTTTTTTGCACTAGTCCCTTTTCATACATAAAGATATTGGTTCAAATGCAAATAATTACTCATTTTTATTATTATTAATTAATTACTATTATTAATAATAATAATAATTATTAATTATTATTATTATTAATAATTATTATCTATTACCATCATCACTCTATAAATGATGTGAATAAAAGAATTTCCACAAGTCTCACTGATAAATATTTTATTTCAATGATTAATAATAAAACCAACACGAGATATTTTCAAGAAAAGTTTTTCTTAGACACTAACATTACAGTAATTGACAGAAAAAAGAAAGAAAAAAAGAAAAAAAAAGGTTTATTAGCAAATTAGAAACTCTGAGTAACATTTTTCAGACACCATTTTAACCAGAAATTATAAAAAGAAACAATAAATAAACAAGTTTTTTTTATAGTCAAACTTTAGAGGGGTAAGGGTGTGGATTCTATAAAATAATTTGGTATTAGATGAAGGTTTTTGCAATGTTAATGATGAAATTTTAGAAATTTAAATTTTATTTTTCTCGTTGGATTGAATGTAAATTTAGCAAATGTCCATGTCATCATGCATTTGTCTAGAATTGGAGGCCTATCTTAAAGCTTGTCATTCTACTGGGAGAGTTTTGGGGTTTTTTACTTTCAATTTGCAGTAGTTTGCTGCTTAGTTGGTTTAAGTAATTTTTGCTTTTACATTTGAAATAACTTTAGCTTATTTAACTGAAGTATAAGAGTTATTTATTTTATTTCCTTTGTATTTTATTTATTATTTTATTGCAAAAACAAACTTTCTGTGCAAAATTCACTAAAAAAATGTAATTTAGGAAACTGTCTTGTTACTGGGAAGTTAATTTAACATTTTTCACTTAATGTTTATTTGATATTCTTCTTTATGAAATTTTTATTCATAAAAGGAAATCCACGAATGAACAGCTTTACTTATTTTGCACGGTTCATATTTCTGTTTCTAACAAATGAAAAAATTATGTTGAATTTTTACCATGCTTCTTATACTGAAATGTAACATTTTTTCAATTTTACTTGATTTTAAGAAATAATTGACACTATTTAAATCGTTCAGCCTGTTATCTTCATTTTTATTGCAATATTCACAACATTTCAGCCATTTTACACTCCAGCCTCCTTCAGGTGATATATGTTGGTATTTCGAACCAAACCCATTATTTAGACCTCAGGGGTAGATTGATCTAATTCCATGTGACAGAACAACAGAACGAGGCACTGTAAGAATGTTGAATTTGAAGTAAAATAGCTTAAATTAAATTGAAAGTGAACACAAAAACAAAGAATGTAGTAGATAGACTGAAGGACATACTGAAAATAAGAGAAAATATACTTTTACTTTGTTTCTCATTTCGAGAGGACCAAGAAGGTAGTAGATAGACTGAAGGACATACCGAAAACAAAAAGGAAATATACTTTTACTTTGTTTCTCATTTCATGAATAAGGATCTCACAAGAAAATACCACTGCAATGTACTTGGGCATCTGGTTAAAGTGATGTCCAAGGGAGAGCAGAGGAAGATGTTTTTTTCTTTCTTTTTACTTCAAAATGTTGAAAGAAAGAGACAAGAAGTAACGGTGGACGGCTTGGAAGGGATTTGGGAACAAGATTTTCTTAGGCCAGAAAAATTTGGTGAAGTAGGAAAAAAAAGTTATGGACCAAACATAATTAGGAATTAAGAAAAAAAACAAAAAAAAACAACTTCATGATGATGTCAGGCATCCACGGGGCACAGGGTCTGGTGGAACACCTATTCCCTGGATGGCAGCAATGTAAGGAGTTGATATGAGGAAGCTGGAGGAAAATGAATATGCCTACAGAAATGTACTGGTTTAAGATGCAAGCAAGAGAAGGGAGGAGAACTAGATGGTTGATTGATGTCTTGCCATCCCTCCATCCCTCCACAGGGGGAGCTCCCCATATTTGGACATACAAGGGCCAGCCAGCAGCACCAGTGGAGAGATTTGATTCGGTGACAGAAGATTCGAAGGCATCCCAGAACAAGCCAACCCCAACCCGGTTTTTGGAAGTTGAACTCCATAAAAGTGTTAAACCAGAGGGAATGACAGTGAGGAGCAAGACGGACAGAGTGAGCAGCAGTTGAGACGCACTTCCATTATGCCATGTGATTTACTGACATGAAGAACTCCTGACTAATGCCTTGTTCCAGACTATTAGATAAAGTGAGCAGAGTTCCCTGATGAAATTGCAAAGAATTGAAAGTCTCTCTATAACAACAGAGAGAGAGAGAGACAGAGACAAGTGCTTTGTCAGCATTCCATAATTTACTGCCTGAAGAAATCTCTGACTTTGAAACAGACTTCAACTTGGAAACGAAGAACAAAGTGTCACAAAATTACACTCAGAGGGAATAATCATTAACCTGCATGATTGTAGAATCCTATACAAAAAAGTGTTCCTGTATAAACGTCAGTTATATAAACCCTGTTGATTTACACAACTTTTGTTTTTTTTGTCTTATAACATTGTTCCACCTGAACGACACCAATCCAGCAATATCTGGCAATGATGCAATCCTTGCCTAGCTTGTGATCAAAATAAATACAACATGGGGCAAGGAGAGGCTTGGATCGAAGTGACCAACTTCGCAGTCAACTGCAGGATTCAATACCAGACACACTGGTCACCAAGGACGGGACAACGTTGTCATGTAGCGCAGGGGCCAGGACACCCACAGCACTATAAGAAGGGTAATCAGGAAGAAAGTAGATAGAAATTGACATTGCATTTAAATTTTTGAAGATCAAAATTGACTGGAAATCACGGAGACAGAAGAGAGTTCCACAAGTGAGAAGTGTGAGAGAAGAAACTGTTGGCATAGAATTTACAATTAAATCTAGGCAATTCAACTGTAAAATGAAGATACCCCCATTGCCAGTCTAGTACTGTACTTAAATTCATAAAGTCTAGGTACCATAGCAAAGAGTTCACCCAAGCAAATACCATGAAAGTATTTATAGAAAAGGCACAAAGAAAAAGACTGAAGCTAAGATGACAAGTCGCAATGGTGCACACACACACACAAAGAAAAAAAAGAAAAGAAAATCTAATGTTGCACTTACCTGAAAATATGGTACCGTCTGTACACAGTACTGCAGCACCAACTCGAAAATTGCTGTATGGACAATAGGCACTTTCTTTTGCTTTTGCAGCTGCTTGTAGGAGTTCAGAAATGTTATCTGTATGAACAAAGAAAGAAAAGAAAGAAAAGACAAATTATTTACAGACAGAATAATGTCCTTTCTTGTTACTATTAAAATGTCTCAGCCATTCTTCTTGAGGTAACTGCCAATCCAGGTAACTTTCTGAGATTTTTTATTAAATCTACATGATCTCTTCCCACTGTCTACGTCTAGGGATATCTCATTTTGGTTAATTGCTTCCATAGTGCAATTATATCCATAATAACTAGCCCAGGGATTAAACTCACAATTACTCGATTTGAACATCAATAAAAAAATAAAAAAAGCCTCAGAGATTAAGCAGAAATGTAAACTAGGCTCTTTAGCCTTGTTAGGGCAATCAGATTCGAAGAATTCAAAACCACACTGACAATGTATGGGCTTGCCCTAGACTCACCCACTGTTATTACAACTCTGCTACATGGAGTGCCATTAGGATTCTAATAGGCTAAGGGACTTTTGATTGGAAATAAGGATATAAATTAATTAGTAAGTGTCTTGATTTTGAGCTTAAGATCTGCCTTTGGCAGCATTTAAGCAAGTATCATTAATGGTTTTTGATCACTACAATCTTAACCTGTTCAAATTTAGGGTTAACAATTATATTCCTCACATATTCGCATAAGTTGTGCCTTTTACTCTGTAACTCTCTACCTCGAGTGACTCTTGGGCCTAGTACAGTGTGAACATCATTGTAAAAAAAATAAATAAATAAGTAAATAAATAAAAAACCCATCATTTCCACCAACAATCTTGAAATAATAAAAAATAGAGTCAATATGAATAGTTTGCAGGCCAATTAAAGGAGTAAACAAAAAAACTTGTTGCACTTTTTACTCTTTTTTTTATAAATATTGACTGCATTATTACAAAGGGAATTTAATCTCCTTTCTTTTGCTTGGTTTCTGATCAAACTAACCATAAGAATTTCAGTCCATGATAAAGCCATTTAATGGCAATTTGAAACCAAGTTCAATGGCTAATTTTTTTTGTGACATACAGTGGCTATTAATAATTAAGTATAACTCAAGACTTCAATGTTAAAAAAAAACAGTATTTAATTACAACTGAAAATAAATACATAACAAGAAGAAAGAAGTAAAAGTCAACCAAAGATAATTGACCATTTCAGTGAAGACGTTAGTAGCATGGCTCGGCTTAACATCTGGTAAATCCTAAATCAAAACTTAAATCATCGATGCACAATAATTTGACTGGATAGTTCCACTCAATAGTCACTCAATAATCACTTCAGTCAGTAGCCTGACACTGTTATTTATACACCTGGCAGAAAACATATTCATAAGTCTGGAGTGTCATGCGTGAACCCGTGTCTGTAGTTATTCCTTTTCTTTCTATATGACACTAATGAAAGTGAAACTTGTAGAAAACTCGTTTCAAAAAAGATTTCAGATGTTTTTATGCAACTGTACATAGTTGATGCATTAGCTGTGAATTTCAATATGAAAGAGGGAAAACACATGAATGAGCAAAAATACAAGTATGATTAAGAAAACACTTTGGTCAGGAGGCTGCAGGAGTGGCCACTGAAGGATATTGGCTCATAACAGCAATAGTTATCACTTCTAGAAAGTAACAGCATTATTACATTTGCTGCTGGCAGTTGAAATCCTGATAAAGGTGATTGTTCAAAGAGCCCTTGCTAATAAGGGATCGGTGTGCTAAATGGGGTGCCATGAGTAATATGAAAGAGGGAAAAGAAATCAAACGTAAGGGTAAAAAGTATAAAAGAGTTAATAATAGGAGGAATGTTAGTGAAAGTCAATATAATAGTTGCTGAAAAAAATGGTTAAGAATGTAATTAGTTAACCAAGGGAAAGTGTGATGGTTAACGAGGGTGGAGTGAAGTCTTAGAGGTAGGGAGTCACAATGTACTTCAATCATACAACTGAAGAAAGGCACTGGCAAAAATGTTGAAACAAAACAGAATGGTTCATACTGGATTGTTGCTAGATTTGTGTACAGAGTTTGACAGTAGTGGATTTTTGAGTCATTTCTAGAAAGGAGTGCCATCATTATTATAAGATACAGTAAATCATTATGATGATTGCCAAGATAAAGACATGAAAAGTGAGTTTGAAAAAGAAGTAGAAAGGTGGATATGTGAGGAAATTCACATTCTATGGTTCTGTCGGGGTTGGGGGAAGGTATAAAATCAATTACTACCATTGACAGCTGATGTCCAATGGGCAAAAATTAGGGTGTTACTGTTAGTAGACTTTCAAGAGCTGAATGCACACATGAATGGTCATGTTACAGATGTGTGATGGGCCAACAATCCTTGTCAATTTAAAATAAGTTTAGCTTCAGTTTCGTGTGGCCGAGAAGTGACAAAAACTTGCATCAAATAAGCTAGGAAAAATCTCAACCAATAAATCACGAAGGCCAGGCATATTACCTGATCAGGTTTGGCTTCATTTTGAATATTACACTAAGACATCATATGGTGATTGTATCCAAGACAATATTAGGAAAGGTGGGTAAAAATAAAGAAGGCCCCAAATTCTAATATAGATGACAATGCCATACAAGTGGACGAAACATATTTCTGTATATGGGGTTACATCAAGAGTTTGTATTGACTGAAACAAAAAAAACAAAACAAAAAAAAAACAAAACATCACCAGAACATTTGAAGGGTGGAGTAGCTTTGGGACTAAAACTGAAAGAAAACATAGTAGAAAGTTGGTTTTTCGAAAGGGGGAAATTAAATCTCAGATTTAATACACATGACCCAGTGCATAAAGGCATTGATTGAATCCAGTGACTTGACCCAAAGAGTTGGGAGTTCAATACCTGGCTACAGCTGAGGTGAACAAAAACTTCAAGAGTTGAGCTAAAAGGAAATAAGTGATACTAAAGAGGCATGGCACATGGAACTAGAACAATTTACCCCAGTGGATGAAATAAAGGGTTCAGTTCAAAGTGCCAAACACTTGAAGAAGGCCGGAGCATACAATGGCCAAAACGCTGTGAACATGGCAACAAAGATGAGTATGGCAGTCCAAACAATTGTAAATTGTAATAGTGTAAATAACATTTGTACTCTTTGAGAGAAATAAAGCTAGTGCTTTCACTAGGCAGTTGGAATTGCCAAAAGTGCTAAAGATTGTGAAAAAGGAAGCACTGTGGCATACTATTGGGAAAATATAGGCTTGAAAAATAAATTGTACAGCAAGATAGGCATCGCATAGAAGTGGAAAAGATACTATTTCTGGTCTGTCAAAAAAAGTTCATACCAATGTTATGAAAGTAGCTATTCAACAGATGGCAAAGGGTTGTAACAGGTGCCAATCAATTGTCCCCATGCCAAGTGGACATAAAAATGGAGAAATTCCGGTAATGAACATATGGAAGATATTAACTGTTGGCATGACTCATTACTGACACTAATTGTATTTATTGATCAACTGTGGACTTGGATGGGTGTGGCTCTATGAAGAGAAATACCTCTACTTAAGTAGTTTCAAGTTAAGTCATTTTCAAAGGCACATCAGTTTTTCTTAAATATTATATGAAAAATAAAACTCACATTAGGTAGTTTTACTAGAGTTTACGTCAGCCATTAAAAATATTAGAAACGTCAAAACTCTAAAATTGCTGGTAGAGAAGATGGAAATTAATTATTTTATTCAGAACACTGTATGTATATATCATAAATACTGTAATAAGCAATGGGGAGTGCTTATCTGCAGTTTATAGTGTGGTTATTTTGACTTAAGTCGTTATCCGACCTAAGTCATGACCTCTGTAACCAATTAACGACATGGGTGAGGTAGACCTGTATCTGAAATGTTATTTGTAGAAAATTAGCAAAGTTAAATTAATCTGTTCTGAATCAAATATTACTTATAGCATAAAATTTTCTATACAACCATTTCTTGACTATGGGGTCTTGTTATTCTCATGTCTCCATCGACATATTCAGCTGAAGGTGTTAACAGGTTAAGTATGGTGAACCAGAATTGACAAAAACTTACAAATTCTAAGTAAAAACTGTTTTTGTTTTTTAACTTATTTTTAAAAAACAAAATATTTTAAGCAATTATTTAATATTTTATTGAATTTTTTTTTTGGTACTTGATCTTACAATTGAAGATGCTTTCTGAAAATATAACAATTTAAAATACTATAAATATTTCTTAAATTAATAACATTCCATAAATTATTGAGTTAAATTTTTTAATCCTTTCTACCACATTTGAAACTTTGGTTAATCTTTTCATCAGCAGTGCACACATTCTAAATTTTTTGTTTCAGATTAACTTAACTTTAAATTTGCTAATTTTCCTCAGATAACATTTCAGAAAAATATATTGTATTTTGCAAAATTTTTAAAAACAAGAATTAACTTTTGTTTAACAAAAATGGCAATATATGTTTGTTTATTTTAAGCATATCACCCCAAGCAAGGCTGGTGGCCACTATCATGCATGGGGTTACAGAAGGGTTGGAGGAAAAGCAGATAGGAGTGGTAAAGGAAGGGATGTGGAGAAAGAGAAGGACGGAGGGTCGATCAAGGCAAAGGGGCTACAGAAGATTTAGAGCGAGAGCAGATAGGAATGAAAGATGAAAGGAAGTGGAGAAGGGAAGTGGATAGATCAAGGCAACTGGAGATGACGATTGACGCTACACTTCAACCGTTGGAAATTGTATTTGTCAGGGAAACAGTAATAGGGACGGGAGTTCCATAGGCGAGATGTGCGAGATATGAAGCTATTGGAGGAGAAGAGATGTCTACATCTAACAGTTTCTATGGTGAAGGGGTGGGAATGGGATGCCAGCCTCGTAGGACGCTTAAATTCACGAGGCTTAGGGACAAACGAAAGCAACTCCTCGGAGCAATTACCGTGGAAGTACTTGTAGAAAAGGCAGAGCGATGCAACATCGCGTCTGTGAGAGAGCGACTGCAGACGAGATGACAAATCAGGGCCAATCACATTGCATATCCGTCTCTGGATCTTATCAAGAACCCTGAGGCAACACGCAGGGGCCCCAGACCATAAATGGCAGCAATACTCCATGCAAGGGCGAATGGTAGACTTATAGACTTGGAGGATCAATTCCGGAGAGAAGAATTTCCTGGCTCGGCACAGGGAACCAACTTTTCTTGCGGTGGATGATGCAACTGACTCGATGTATTTGTTCCATCTCAGATCAGCGGACAGCGTGAGACCGAGCAGCCGCAGAGAGGAGCTCTCGAGAAGTTGGTCCTCAGACATTCTAATGGGATGCAGGGATGGGTCCTTGTGGTGGTTAATGGAGAGCAGTTTTGTTTTAGAGGCATTAAAGCTGACCATCCATTTCTCTCCCCAGTCCACAACCGATTGGAGGTCCTTTTCAATTTGAGCTGCCAGGTTAATTTTGTCCGCCTCACTAGATTTGTGCTTGAGGCAGGAGTAAATAGTAGTGTCGTCAGCGTAGATACCGACTTGGGAGTCTATGGCGTCAGGAAGGTCGTTTATAAATATCTATTACATGGACTAACAAATGATAGTCCCATTGGCCTATATTAAAAACAAAAATTTTAAAAAACGAAATAATCTCTGACCAGCAAGTTTTCGAGCCAGCAGGGTTTAATGGAGGGAGAAGACGATCACTTTTTTTACTGGCAAAAAAAAGTATTCTAATCAATATATAATTTCTGTTTGAAATACACTAGAGCATTTTGCTTACTGGAAATAGTAACCATTTTTTAATCCTTCAGCTTTCAATTAAAGATAAATCAAAGCTTCAAGAAAGATTTTCATTCTTAGTTTTTAAACTCATTTTTAAAACTTAGGTATGAAGAATTAGTGGAGATACCTACCACAATTAAAATAAGAAAAGAAAACTAAATTCAAATGTAAATGAAATAAAGTATGAAGATAATTAAACTAAACATTAGGTTTAAAATAAAGTTTCAAATAAAGGGTTGCCTTTCAAACAATATTTTTATCAAAATATAACTCACACAAAAAAAATAAAGAAACTTAAACAAAATTAAAAAACTAAATAAAAACAAATGACTTAAGTAAAACTAAAAGGTTTATGAACATAAGAAGGACAACCCCAGAAGGTGACCTTTTAACCATAATGTCATTTAGGAAACACCATACTATATAAAAAAATAAAAAAAAATTTAAAAAAAATAAAAAATAAAAATAAAAAAACATTCATATACAAAAAAAATAATTGTTATTGTAAAAATTTTTGGTAGGGTGATTTGCATTAAGCTTTTCAATTTTCACTTAGTAAATATACTCTTCACTTAAAAGCTTAACTCTGAAGATGTTTCGAAAATTTAAAAAAACATTTTTGAATCTTTATAATTAGAAAAAGAAAAATGCAAATAATTCTTGTAAAACTTCATTATCCATCGAAAAAAATAATATATATATATATATATAAAAAAAAAAAAACCAAGATTTTCTAAAAATAATAATTTCAAAAATAAATTCATTTGTGAATAAGCCCTGAAAGTTTCATTAAAATCCAACAATTATTTGATTTTTGCAAGACTTTCCAAATTGATGTGTTATTTTACCAGAAAATGTTCATTACCAGTTCTGTTTCACTGCTGACACACAAAACAAGTTTAACCCAAATTTCGAACGTGTTAGAAAGAAGTAAAAAAAAAAGAATTTTTTAAAAATAATGAAAAACTACTTTGGTCTTTCTTCTTAATAATAAACATTTTGATAAAATTTTGTTTTTATCAAGTTTGGGGCCTTTTTCATCATGATATGCTGTTTTTAGCAAGAAAAAAAACAAAAAAAAAAAAAAAAAAAAAGGGAGGTACATAGATAATGGTAATGCCCTTCATTAAGAACTGTCAAAAGAGATTTTTGAAAAGTGGAATATTAAAGTTTCTTTTTTTGGGATTGTATAGAGATGGAGTGGTAATGGGAATGTGGAGTGGTATCAAAAGATCAATTAGGGAATGTTTTGGTGCAAGATGTTGCTTGATGCAGGACAGACAAAAAAAAAAATCAGTGCCTCACAGAGCAGCATTCAAATATTCATAAGATAGTATTCTTAAAAAAATAAAATAAAATAAAACTATAAATTTTACTGTAACTTAATTATATACAATAGATCATATGCAATCTAGGCGAACAATTCAACTAGAAAAAATGAAAATAAATACAATGTATCTAAATACAAATTAGAGACATGTCATAATAGACCATCTTAAATTAGAGACATGTCAAAAGAACATTCCATCTTAAATAAATCAACAATATTTTGCGTCAATATTTATCAACTTGAGATTTTTCTTGTTAAAAAGTTGAATGCTTTTAACACATTCAACATTATCGATAAAAAATAGTGAATTTTATTTTTATATAATGTTTTTTAGAGATTTAAAATGAGAAAAACAAATTCAGATTTGAATGGAAAACCCCCCCAAAAAACTCATCCTTTAATAGTCAGTTTGTAACATATATAAATGCAAGTAAAAAGAAATCAAATGTTGATAATATAGTAAGGGTCCCAAAACACTGCCTAGAACCCCCAATTAGGCTTAGACGCTCCCACCAACCACCACCGTCAGGGGAGGAGATAGTATGCGCCAGCCCTGTATGGTGGCATCCAAGCACAGTACAGATAGTTGTTAAATATGTTAAGAGACTAGAATTTATCAAAGTTGAGGAAGAAGCTTGGGTGAAGCTTGCAGATGTATATTGCTTAAATCGGTGGGGAAGGAAAACAGTGATGGAAGTTCATTCCAGAAGAAACATTTCCTGGACACACACACAAGGTTTGAGAGACAATAAAGAAACCTATGTAAATTATGAAATCCCACAGGGGCTACAAAGACAGTGACAACTGCCTATGTAGACAAGAGATTAGGAAATGGAATAAATAAATCAATTAAGTGTAAACAGATATTAATAGATAAATCAGTTGTTAACTGGAGCAAGAAATGGCTTGTAATTTTGAATGCCTCCAGAATAAAACTTTCCTCTTAATCACCATAGAGAACTCTTTTGCCTTCCATGCATGGCTGATGCAAAGCTCCAGGAGAATGACTCATTGTACCTTCTTCATCAAACATTTGCCAATGACCTTAAGTGGAATAATTATACTGAATCAACTGCTAGGTCTGCTGCTAGAAAATTTGGTTCAGTGTGTCATGCCAGCATCCATCTTGCACATTCATAATCTACCATTCGTCTGTGCATTGAATCTTGCTGCTATATCTGGTCTAGTGCTCCTGTTATATATCTCAAGATTCTCAAGAAAATCCAAAGTGTCAGCAATGTTGTCAGTCCTGATCTGGCATCTCAACTTCAGTCACTCCCCCCCCCATCTTTTCTATAAATATTTTCATGACAGTTGTTTCTAATGACCACTCCTCTTTGGTATCCTGATTGCCTGAATTTAAGCATACTTCCAGATCAGCAACTAGCTCGTATCGTTTTACTGTTGAAATAGCTAGATGCAACTGTAAGTTCTATTCTAAGAGTTTTTCTTGTACTTCTGAAACTCTTCTCGTTTCTTGCTTCCCTGCAATTGACATTCTTCAAAAATTTAAATGTAATGTCAATTTCCATCTCCTGTCCTAAATCCTTTTCTTTTATTGTCCTTTGTCATCACTTGTCTTCTCATTCTGTTTCACTCTCATCAACCTCTTGCATCTTAGTGGCATTATCACCTTGCTTAGGGAGAAATGATTAGAAAAAAAAGTTTTCATTTTTGTTCCTTTCTGGTTTTATCAATCAAATTTATATTGTCGGCAGGAATCATGTGGTATTAACATGAGGAATCATGTGGTATTAACATGAGGAATCATGTGGTATTAACATGAGGAATGATACATATAGAGAGAGAGTAAATGTTACGAAAATGAAATAATAAAAATAAAAACAAAGGAACAGCAATCAGTGTGCACCAAGTTTATTTTCGTTGGGAAAAGACATTCATGTGCGTTTGTACTGGTTTGATACTTTGTAAATTTTATCTGTTCTCTTCGGATGCCATATCAAAAGGGGAGACTACCCTGATAAAACTTTTTTCCCTCTATTCCTGAACAAACTCGCCACAAAAATAAAACCTGAAACATTAATACAGCCAAGTTAAGTAACAAGTACAAGGGAGATAATTAGCCATAATTCCCTCGCAGCTAGCTGCACACTTAGATGCCCCACCACCGACATCACATTGAAAATCACTATGGATCACTTTTTCCAAACAGATTTTGATAATTCTTTCCCTGTTAAGATTAACACTTAGATAAAAATGCTTGGCAGTTCAACAAGTTTAAAATCTTTCTTTAAAGTGATTTTAGCTATCCATGATGAAATGATGGAACAATTATTAAATCGACTCTTAGGTTTGCTGCCAGGAAAGTTGGTTCATCGTGTCGTGCTAGACAATTTTTCTCACCCAAAACTATATTACATATTTATAATTCTACCATTTTTCCATGCATTGAACATGGCTACCACATCTGGTTGGGTGTTTCTGCTATATCTTTGACAAAATCCAAACAAGAATCCACAACAATCAGTCCTGGCATCTTACCCTGTGCGTTTTCTATAAATATTTTCACAGTAATTTTTCTGGTGAAATTTCCTCTTTGGTACCTCAACTTCACAAATTAAAGTGCAGTACTAAATTGGCAGTTAGGTCCCATAATTTCACTGTTAAAATTTCTAGTTGTAACCCTGTTTTCTATGCTAAGAGTCCCCCCCCCAACACTTCTCGCTTGTGGAACTCTATGCTGTGAATTATGATTTTCTAAAATTTAAATGCACTTTCAGTAGTCATCTTTCATCTCCTTGAACACCGTTTTTGTTTTTTTTACTCTCAGCAACCACTTCCATCCCAGTGAATGAATTTTATCACCTGGCTTGGGGTGAAAGGATTAAAATCAGCATGGCTTTTGCTAACCCTGGGAGGGAAATTTGTTGCACATTCTTGCATATAGAGATTCTTAAAATCCAAAGAGTCATTGTTTTTTTTCTTTCTTTCCACATCAAATTCATCAGAATAATCCATATTTATGAGATACTGGCAGGACGTAACGGTCATGCTAACAAAGGGAGGGACAAGTAGAATTATAAGATAACTGCTCAATGAATAATTTTCACTTTTAAAGAAAGATTTGATTTTATGCTTTTAGTGAAGAGAAAAGACCAAGATTAGCACAAGTATATTGCAAGCATCAGAAAGGCAAGTCTGAAGCATTTTTATTCCTTTCATGCAAATTACTTCACCACGTATAATCTTCAACTGATTCTATCAGGTCGTGAACTTTTGGGCATCCATTGAGTGATGAGCTTGTTCACAAAAAGTAATTGCTGGGTTTTGAGTCATAACTGTTTGACACATTTGATGGTAGTTTGATTCACAACGGGGATTCAAATTACAAAAACTATCCTTTACATTGTCCAGTTGCAGTTTTACAGTCTGGGATGATATTTCCTTTTGTTGACTGTTGTATATAATGGCACAGTGCATTCACCTCCTCCGCCATTGCAGTCTGAAGTGTACTATTTCTATCCAGAGTTTTATTCATTTATATATATATATATATATATATATATATATAATGAAAAATATGGAAAAGATAAAACAAAATCCGAATATGCAAGTTTACTGTTTTAATGTTGTTTTACTGTCGACATCAGACGTTTCGGTCTAGTAGACATACTTAGGATTAGACAATATTTAAGTCAACATGAAAAGACGATAGACACAAGACTAATCAGAAACAGAACAATATCGTCTAATCCTAAGTATGTTTCTAATAACCATGTCCTGAAGATGGTCTACTAGAAATCTGCTACATATATATATAGCAGATTTTATTTTCTTACTTTATCAAGTATGTAACTAACAGATTTTCTTATAATAAAGCCTTTAGTCAAGGCCTTCTTTATTTTCACTATACAGTCATTATTAACAAATGCAAAATCTTATATTTCTGACCTGGCACCTCAACTTCAGTTACTTTCTACACTGGTATGACTTGGCTTCACGCTATCATTTCTATAAGTATCTTTATGGCAGTTGTTCTATATAAAATCCAACTAAAAGGGGTGGATTTATTCTTTGGATTTTTTTTTATCTAACTTTGACTTCTCTAATGTGATTTACTATTCTACGAAGCCATATTGGCTCAGCAGGGCCCCTTACTGCAGTTTCTGCAACTTTTGAGCACTTCTGGAATTGACCAAAGTTTTAATGCTTAATAAACCAGATGAGATTAACTTCAGATCTTTGCATTTACTGATCAATGTTAAAGGATTAACCAGTATACATTGAAGTGTTCAGATTAGAGTACCCTTATCCTAGTTTTGAAGAGCCTGGAACCACATCTTAATTGCCGTTACCAGGTTCCCCTTGATCCAGGGTGGTAACATCAGTTAGGGTCCCAGCTATGGGGAAATAGATAACCCATGAGGTCAAAATGAAAGTATAAAAATACATTTTTATAGTAAAAATACCAGCAAAAGATCTTCATAGTTAAAAAAAAAAAAATTTAAAAAAAAAATAAAAATTACCAGCACTACATTTTTGTAAAAGAAATTAATAAAGCTACCAAGAAAGATTTTGGTATTAAATGACTTATAAGGAGCTAATATGCCGCTAAACAAACCAATATCTATTATAGTTGCTAACCATCCAAGAATTTTGAACAGCACACTTTATTCAATCTAAAAGATTGTTTCGATTCCACTGTTCATGCTAGAAAGATCAGTTTTAATTCTATGAAGTCAATTTAACATTGCAATGTCATTTGTCTCTTCTGCTGAACCAGAGTAGCATAACTTTCCTGCTACCCAATGCAAGGATTTAACTCTCATGACTGCTAGGTAATGCAATCCACTTAACACTTTTAGCCAAGAAAATTCAGTGGCAATAGTTTGGTTAAGTGGATCAAGTTACATGATAGCTGTGAATTCAATTTATGTTGATTGAATCAAACATTTGGTCCAAAATTCCTGTAAGGTTACTGTTATATTCCGTACTAATAGGAAAATATACTTGAAAAACAAGGTGGATAAAATAAGTAAAGGTTTATTGTACATAACCAGTACAATAAGAATAAAGATAACAGTTATGCACAAAGTCATTGCAAGTCAATCCAGTAGTGAGTGCTACTATTGGAAGGTTGGTATTTCTTGTGTAAGTCTGAGTCATCCTCAACAGATCCCAGCTCGTCTGTAGTCCATTGACTTACAGATACTTATAGGCAGTTACTACCTATAGTGTAGTCACTCATTGGGGGGGGGGGGGATGTGACAGGTTATTCCATTACATCAGTTACCAACTACAACAGGCACCTGAAGAAGGCCAGAGAGTAAAACGAGTTATCGCATCCTCATTTAGCTTCATATTCCTTTGATAAGGAGGAAGTCTCTACTCGGACAGCTTCTTGTTCCCCAGAACTGTTACATTGTGGAACAGAATCCTGATAGGATGCCTTCCTAATCACAACAATCTTAACTTCTTCGTGTCTAGGGTCAACTGTTATCTATCCTCTGTAACCTTGCTCCCTCCTTGTATGCCTTTTACAAAAATTTAATTTAATAGAACTCTACCTTGGATGCCTCTTAAACCTTGTATTGGATGGGAGAAAAAACAAAACAAACATTGACAAGCAAGATCAGGATATTAGTCTAAGATTAGTCTATCTTAGGCTAATGTCCTGATCTTGGTTGTCAATAAAACCTCTACTCCTGTTCAAAAGACAAGAGAGTCTATTACCTGGTTCACACTCCTCTCTTGTCTTTTGAACAGGAGTAGAGGTTTTATCTCTTGTTTCCTGTTTAAGATTGGGTTTCCGATTCCTCCAAAAGTTTTCCTTCACTTTTAGTCCCAGTTGCATCTTAGTGGCATTTTCACCTTGATTGGGGTGAATTGATTAAAAATAAATACATACAAAAAATAAAATAATAATATTTCCTCATCTCAAAAATTCAGACAGAAATCCTTTGAACTAGTTTCCCCATTTTTATTGTTTTTATCCTAATGCTTCAGCCACTATACTCTGAGGCCTTCTTCATGTGTCTAGTATATTCAGTAGTCTTTTGAGAATGTCAAACAAAAGCACTTATTTGATCCAATGGCTATGCTAGTCAATTTCTAATAATCATCACAAGATATTAGAATGAAACCAGATTACCCTAAATAAATGATTCTATATACAAAAAGAGGTTTATTGAAGGTGGCAATAGGGTGAAGAGTATAGCAAGCAAGACCTGATAAAAAAAAAACAAAAAAACAAACAAACAAAATAACACAGATGAGGAGAGACAGAATACTGTTAATATTTTGTTGTGTATAAGCAGCTGTTTTTCATAGAAAGGATATGTATATGACTGCGTAAACAAATGACGAAAAGGAATATGGTCTTTGCTTGAAATAGGAATTCTTTTTCTGACAATATCAGATTATTTAATACTGTATAGAATGCCAACTGAGCTTCCTCCTTACACCCTACAATGAAGGAGAAACATTTCAATATCTCTCAAATCTAATTTTTTTTTTTTTTGTTTAAAGTTGCCTGCCTCATTTGTGTGGGACATTGGAAGCACGAGTTTGGGG
Source organism: Acanthosepion esculentum (assembly GCA_964036315.1). Taxonomy (NCBI): domain Eukaryota; kingdom Metazoa; phylum Mollusca; class Cephalopoda; order Sepiida; family Sepiidae; genus Acanthosepion; species Acanthosepion esculentum. Next base: position 155,081,846 of record OZ038475.1, on the reverse strand, counting down.
AGTATGGTATTGCCCTTGAGTTATAAAGTTCACTCAATACAAGGCTTAAGAACCACTCATGGTAGAGGGTTACTGAATGAGGTGTGTGATATAAATGTAAGAGGAGGTAGAAGCAAGTGAACATTATGAGAATATTAGCCATTTCCCTATAAGGAAACATTCTGGCATTCATTGACTGAACAGTCAGTACTGCCTTCAGTTGAAATTTATGAAATCGTTCAGGGAAATAGGTTTCTAAAGTCCAGTAGCTGTTATAACTCTTTCCAGTATTGATGAGGGGGGGGGATTTCTAAGGTTTTATTTAAAGTAGTGTGAAATGACAACATCTTGATTACATCATTATATTGTCCCTTCAAGTTACATGTACTATCCACTTTAGTTGATGCTATTATTGGAAGTCCTCAAGTGATGTGGTCTCTGTCATTTGATACAGGTCTTTGTTTGTGATTCTGTAGTGCCAGTCCACAAGGTTCAAAGAAGGATGGCCAAGCTTCACTCGCTCAACAAAGACATTTTTAACCATTGAACTTAAAAATTGATGTCAGTTGTCAGAGATGTTTTGGGACTTAATGTCTAACTTCACTCATCCACAAACAGTTCCTGATTTTACATTTCTTTCTTTAATACATTTTTTTTCCCCATTCAGTCCTGTTGTAAACTTTTCAGGTCAGTATTTATGTGTGCAGATGTGTGGCAGACAAGGATTCTTTTGTTCAGTTTTCAAGATAGTATAATCTAAAAGTTATTTAAATTTTACTGTGTGTTAATTTCCTGTCTTTACTTTATATACACTGTATAATTCAAGATGCACTGTATTGATTAGTGCTGTCAACCATGCCATGAAATATGGGATTGTCCCACATTTTCATGCTGATATGTGTCCTGCATTAACTGATATACGACACATTTCTAAACATTCTATGAAAATGCTTTTGTTTAGGTACCTCCAAAGATTTGCTAAAAAATGAGAATGCATGATGAAAAAAATGCCCAAGACTTAATAAAAACAAAATTTTATCGTCAAAATCTTTGTTATTATTAAGATGAAAACCTAAGGATTTTTTTTATTATTAAATTATATTTTTTAATCTTTTTAGCTTTGAAATTTAAATTTATGTTTATCTTTTATCAACAGGTGACCATAAATTAGTATGAAAAATTTGATAGCTTTTTGCAGTCAAAAATACATTGATTTGGAAATTCTTGCAAAACATCAGATAATTGTCAGATTTTAATTAAGGACTTTCAGGACTTATTCACAAATGAATTAAATTATTTTCTAAATGTTTCTTTTTTATAAAATTTTGGTAATAATTTTTTTAATTTTTTTAATTTAATTTTATGAAACTTTGAGAAATCTTTGTAGAGCTTAATGTTTGTATTAACAAGAATAATACTCTTTCCATGCCAGTGGAAAACATTTTAGTCCGAGAAGGTGCAATGTGTCACCTTCCTGGAGGTTAGCATCAGCATGGCTGATGGAAGTTTTCCAAAAAAGCAAAAAAAACAAAAAAACAAACAAACTTAAAGAACAATCTCGTAGGTATTAAAACTAACAAGTCATTCCTTGCCCCACTTAACAGATTGTAGGTCATTTTTTTAGATCAGCTGCAAATGTGACCCTATCAAATTGATCAGACAGAAGTAGTTTCTTTAAAACATTATGAAAAAAAAAAATTAATTTCAATGGAATTCTTACGGAAATAAATTAAATATTGATTGACAAGGGAAGTTTGATTTCATGTTTAGTAATTTTTTTGTTCATTGAATGAATAATAAACACTATTACTATTACTTGTTTTCTTAATTAACTAATAAAATGTAGGAAAATGTAAAAAAACTTGCAACTAAAATTTAATTTCTAATCAGTTTTTTTTTTAGAAAGTTTTAAACTTCTTTTTAAACAAACTAAAAAATAATCTTTAAGTTGATAAATAAAATTACATAAAGGGTGTTTCTGAAAAGTGTGAAAACGTTTCAACTTAACCAAGAATGGAATTCAAAGAAACACGCACCTTAAAAAAAAAAAAAAAAAAAAAAAATTTCCATGTTTGGTCAAATTTGGGGGGGGGAGGAACAAATCATGCCAAGAACTGAGCGCACCCACTTTTTTTTTTTTTTAACTAATAACTAAATTAAATTGTTATTAAAAAACTATAAAATAAGGATATTTTAATTTAAAATATCCTTTCTTATTTTATTTATTAATTAAAAATAATATCTATTTTCACTATTTTTGATAGGATTATTAATTTTTGTGAGTGGTAAGTCAAGACTTTTTTTCTTTTTTTATATAATTTTTCTTCATTCATAACCGAAAGAAAATTATAATGGAAACAGAAATCAGTTTCTAATTCTGAAATCAGGACTTAATAAATGTTTGAAATAATCTATAAAGTTTTGAAAAGTTTAATTTGTATTTACTTTTTTCTTTTTTTAGTTATCCACAACTGTGAAAAAACAAAAACAAAAAAACCGAAAGCCTTGACTATACGCAAAAGGAAAAACAAATATTAAAACTCAATGTACCAATATTTTTTTATTTAAGTAACAGTTTTTATGTTCATTTTTATTTCAAACTAGAATTTATTAATTAATTAAACGAAGAGGCGAAAAATTGGTTTTTAAAATAAAATAAGACGTGACAATTATTTTTGTTTTAAAAATTGATTTCGAAAGTTTAAGAAAAAAAAAAAATAGTGAACGTTTCACCATCAATTTTATTTTTAATTAAAATGTTTAATTTTTATTTTTTTAAGACAAAACTTAATGAATGGAAATTATTTGGGATTTTATTAGAAAATAGTTTATATATTTTTTTAAACGATATTTTATTATTTTCATAAACTATTTTCTTTTTCTTTCGACATTAAAGCATAAAATACTTGTTAAAGACATTTTTTTTTAATGAGTAGATTTTGCGCAATATTTAGAAAATTGAATCAAAACAATATTTTCAATTTAAATGTTATTTTTAATGCTAATTTCAATAAAACGAGATTTTTTTTATTACGACTTTCTCTCTCTCCTCGCCATGTTTTTAAATTCGTAACAAAACAAGAAATCTTACATAAAAATAAAACATGAGATTTAACCAAATTTAAATAAATAAACCCCCAAAAGAAACACTTAAATTTGGAATTTCAAAATAATTTAATAATTTCCTTTTTTTTCTTTTTTTTTTAAATCGAAACAGATGACTAATAAAAATATTACTGTATTTATTATTAACTACTCGTACTAAGCATGTCTTAATTTTGCTTCCTTAAAAAAAACAAAAATTCGTCCTTTTCGTAATATTTGTTGGGGGTTTTCGTCACGGGAGAACATGCAAGAAAAAAAAAGAAATATTATTTTTCTTCTAAGATTTCATATTTGAATAGAAATCTTCTTGTCTCAATCTGTTTTTCGACTTACCTTTTTCTGTCTGCTGAGCCATTTTCTTTGCAATGTTGTTGTCACCACATAAAAAAAGTCTAAAAGAACCTCAACAAAATGACGATGTCACCAACATTCAGTTCATGAAAACGTAAGCTCCACTTGAGCATTTATAGCCTGTCGATGCCCTTTATCTATGCTAATTAGCCTAATTTACATATCACTACACAAACTTATCAATAAAAGGATAACAAAATGCTATATTATGCGTTGTCATCATCTAATTCCTGTAATTGCTTTCAAAAATAAAAGCCGGATCAGTTGTTAAAATATTTTTAGCATTATAATAATGAAAGCTGATAAAATTCTAAGAACCCCCACACCCCCCAAAAATCTGAGAAAACTAAAAGAAAGGAAACTAACATTTTTCTTTTAGTTTAATAAAGAAAAAAATGATTGATTCTTTAACCAAATCATACATTTATTTTTTTTAATTATAGATAATTATTAATTAAATAAATAACTAATCAAATCAATTAATTGGGACTTTTTTTACTTTGAAGTGAGCTTTTCTTTTTCCAATAAAAATAAAAATAACATATTTTCATGTTCTAAAAACAGATTCCACATTCGAAATTTAAAACGTTTTTAAAATATATGCAAAGAAAACTGTCATTAAGAAATATATTACTTTATTTATGGTATGTCCAACATTGGTAAGGTTACAATTTTTAAAAAAAGGGGACCTCAACAAGCTCACAATTAATTTAAAAAGGGAGCTCCACACATTTCCACAAATTTTTAATTTCAGAAATAAACCATTTGAAAGAAAGAAATTGAATTACAATTAATAAAAATTGAACTTTTTTTCAAATATTTTATTTTATAGATTTTTAAATTTAAATCCAACTTTAGGCACTTCGAGGTGAGGTAATAGTTAACGAGCTAGTCTGGTTGATCATTACTACTTACTTTTTACTAACTTGCTGTACCCTGCATACTTCTACTAGCCTTGTACCAAACTAAGCTAAGCTTAATAATATTTTATTTTGGGAACCTCTATGTAGGGCAATTAAGCTAGTTTGATTGACCATTATTACAAATAGTTACACACTACTACATAGATTTAATCCTTCCTTGGTGCCACATGCACGTGGCCTTGTGCCAAACTTAGCTTAGTAAATATCAGTAGATGTCCAATTTACAATTAATAGTTTGATCGATAATCATGTTAATATAAGTTTCTTCTTAAAAATCGTTTTCACTTTTGTGTAATTTTTTAAAAATGGTGAAGTTCTCTTGATTTTTGCAAGCACTCTTCTAAATATAAAATTATAAAAAGAATATTTGATCTAAATGAATTTAGATTTTTTATTTTTATTAACCAAAAAAACAGAAAAATCAATGTTTCAGGCAGCCTTCTTTCTTACATATGATATTTTATTTGCAGTTGTTTTATTTAAAATTATTTCATTTTGAATTTCACTAATGATTTGAAGTTGAACTTGAAATCAACAGGAAAAATGGACATTATTTTAAAATTTTATATTTAATTTAAATGACTAAAAAATAAATAATAAAACAATTGGAGATGGTTTTCCAATATCCACAAGTTCTAAAATCTTTTAAAGATTTTATTAATTTTAAAAAATGTGAAGCTTTAATATGATGTTAAATTTATTTTGAAAACAATAATTTTTATTATAAAACTAACTGAAAAACATGTTTATCTTTCTCTGTTAAGAAAACCATTTTAATTTAAGATATAGTCAAACTTTTTTTTAAGTGAGAATTTTTATTTTTCTTCTAAGTGCCGTGTCTCTTTGGGATGTGAGCAGTAATGGCTCTCCACAATTTTCCTGTCCTTAATAAATTGCCATTTCTTATCTCTTCTAAAGCTTGTTCTACCATCTCCTACCTGTAAAAACTGCATCCTAATGTAACCCTCTACCTCAAGTGACCCCAGGGCTTTGTACAGGATGAACCTTACTGTAAAAAAAAACTCAACCTCTCTAGGTAGTGTTATAAAATAAAATAAGACATATCTCGGCTGATTTGCAGGCAAATAAACAAACATACTCAAGAGCGAGAGTCGGATGTGAACGGGACAAGGCCCCGTCACAAAATGACCATTATCGTCGTTTACGCACAGGCCCGACGCACGAGTTCTGGTCGAAAATAAAATAATATTTCAAAGTGCTTCTATTTTTCGACCAATAAAAATGCTTCCCTCCTAATTATACTCGCGTCGTTTTTCAAGCTCGTTAAGCCATAAAAACGCCATAAAAAGGGTCACACGGAGAAGTACAAAGCAGTCAACGGAAGGCCGGGGAAGAGATCTGTCACGGTCAGTCTGGGCAGTCAGCAGCAGTCAGCAGGAGGAGCGCCACACCAACCAGTGAGAACTACTATGAAAGATCAACCCAGATCGGGAGCCGGCTTATGAACTATACCACAAGGTAGCTGTCCCAAAACCACACGTTCCTATTGAAATAAATCACGTAAATCTATTTCTACTGTTGTTGTATTTCTGTCTTGCAACCATACGCTTGTCTATAACAGTAGTTTATGCATTTTTTTCCTCTGTCACTTTTACCTTCAATCTGACTTGTGAATATCAAATTTTCCAAGCCCTTTTTCCACAATATGTGCCCTAGAAATTTCAACTCTCTCTTTCTCATGCTACATATAACTATAAGTGTCCTTTTTGTCTTCATTTTGTCTAAAACGTTGTTGTTGCTAACATGCCTGGTCCATGGTATGCCCAGCATCCTTCAGTAGAGCCATATTTCTGTTGCCTCAAGTGTCTTCTTCATCCACGATGAGATCGTCCAGCATTCACTGCCATATAGGAGTACTGGTGTCATGTAACAGTTCAGTACACTTTCCTTTGTATAATAAACTTTACTGTTTCTTAATACATTGCATAGTTTTTGGAAGGCATCTTTAACTTTTTGTTTTTTTTTTACTGTAAGATTCATTATGTACAAGGCCATGGGTCCACTTGAGATAGAGGATTAGGGTTAGGAGGCCATTTGTGTGGATAGGAGGGGAAGATAACAGTTAATCCTAGCCTTGAACAGGTTAATCAGGGAAACATCCTCTTGGAAGTCAGTTCCACCGAGCAGTGGTTTGCAAGAAGAAGCTGTTTCAGTGGAACATTTCTCACTAATAGAATACGGAGGGAATGTCGGTTTGCTACTATGTAAGTGCCATGACAAGTCCTCGCTGTGAAGGTTTGCCTTGGCGGGACCAGGGAATGTAGTTCATTCAAGCACTTTCCTTGGAAGTAGCGACAGAGCAGCGAGTGGCTTGCCACATCCCACCTATGAGAGAGAGCATGGAGGGTGGAGAATAATTTGTCACCTACATGGGCCCAAAGAAACTTTTGGACCCTTTTGAGGCTGGAGAGTGAACTCCTGCCCAAATCTCAATGTACCTTCAGATTTCAGTGTTGCACTTTCAATACTCATTTCTTTGTTTCTAATGGAAATTCTTCTTAATACTTTGCTTACATTCTGAAAGGCATCTTTCCAAATAAATCAAGCTACAAACAGTTCAAATAGTTCTTTGTGATGTACCCTAAAAAACGTGTTTGTATAATCTATAAACTCTGGAATTGTCTGTTTGAACTCATGAATTAACAGGGTTTTTATTATTATTATTGAATAAAACAACACCTACTACTCATCTAAACTCCTCACAGAATTCATCTGTTATTTCTGTCTAATTTGTGATAATCCATTATCAGATGATAATGATTACATCTTTTACAAGTCAAATACTTGTATAGAGAACAGAGAGTGATAAAATAGATAGTAAAATTCACATCAAAATTCTTTTGCATAAGGTTATAGATTAAGTACATTTGATCATGAATATAAAAAAAAATGGTGGTAACATGTAAGTTCCACTAAAACAGTTTCTTCTTGCAAACCGCTGCTCTGTAAAACTGACTCCCAAGAGGATGTTTCCCCAATCATTACAATCTTAACTTGTTTAAGTTTTGTGTTAGCCACTATCTTCCCTAGACATAAACTCTACCTCTTATTCTGCAATGCTCTACCTTGAGTTGCTCCCCGGCCTTGTGTATGGTGAAAATCACTGTAAAAAAAGGGGGGAAAATCCACCTGCTATAAGTCAAGTATATATATAAGGAACAGAGGAGAGAGATAAGATAGGTGGTAAGGTTAAATGTCTTTTGCTTATGATAGTATAGATTAAACTCAGATCATGAATATACAAAAAAGAAAAAACAGTAAAAGAGGCATTCTTGTTATCAACATTCTTCTGGAGGTTTCAGTGACCTAATAATTCCAAAGTCCATCTATGATATTTACACCTGTACTCTTGTGAAAGACATGAATGCACCTCTCCCTCCTCTAGATAGAAGTAAATACTATTTACTAAACACGACTTCAGCATGAGCCCCTTACCGCTATAAACACAGTTATGTTGGGCTAAAGATCCTGGCCCTGTAAATTGATATAACAAGTGCCAGTTGGCGTGGTTCTATGCTTTAAAAAGAGCCTGCAAAACATTTTTTTAAATTTAGAGATCACACCAATAAGGCGTTAGCCATTATTTCAAAACTATATTGCCATCCTCATTAAACACTGAACAGAAAATCTTAAATGGAGAAAAAAATTGGTACCCTCAGATTTAGCTTTGCAATTATAATTTTTTTTTTTTTAAGCATTTTACCCCAAACAAGGTGGGAGTGCTACTAGCATGCAAGGGGTTACAGAGAATGGAAGCAAGAGTAAAGAGGCATGATAGCAGAAAGGATGAAGAGAAGGGTGGGGAATAGATCAAGGCATATAGAGATTGACATTGCATTCGAATATTTGGAGATTATAGCTATCAGGGAATCAAGTAAGAGGAAGGGAGTTCCACAGACGGGAAGTGTGAGACGTGAAGCTATTGGAGTAGAAGAAACAGCTACATTTAACCGTTTCAACAATGAAAGCGTGGGACTGAGATGCCAAATTAGTAGCACGTTTGAATCCGTGCAGTTTGGGAACTAGTGAAAGTAGCTCGTCGGAGCAGTTACCGTGAAAGTATTTGTAGAAAAGACAGAGGGAGGCGATGACATGTCTGTGAGAGTGTGGGGATTGCTATGAGTTTGAATTTGTTATCAGAAGGTTTTAATATTAAGATGGTTAGTTTACAGGCATGTTCACCATATTAAACCACAACAATATAGAATATAGGCATTCAAAACGAATCAATCACAAGGCAATTGAATAAGAAACAACGGTAATTTAGGTTTCAATAAAAACAACAGACATTTATGTACAATTAATATACAATTAGAAAACTTGTGGTTTGATAATGCAAGAATTGACCATGTATAAATTGGGTGTCTTATTGATTTACAGTTCAAAATTGTTCATGTGTTAAAGAACTGGTCAAATAGAGTAAAATGGAAAATATTACTTATACAGAAATTTGTGCAGTTTGTGTGCGTGATTAAAGTAGAGTATAAATGTCTTAATTTTCTAGAGTTGTTTACCTTGGATTGTTCTGTATTTATCTTTTGTTAAATACAATTTCTATCTTAGTAGTGTGTAAGAACACTTTTCTTAGAAAGTTGTAAGTGGATTTTGAGAGAATAATGTTGGTGTTTGAGTCAGCAGTTGACGCGCGAAAAGTTTCTTAAGTCAAAATAGTGGCATGCGTGGATTCGTGTGGCATCTCTCTGAAGCTGAGTGACTGACTGGTGGATTGGGTCGAAATGGTCCTTTTTATTTGTTTTGGGAATCCAAAGTAAGCTCCAGTGAACTTGGCGCGAAAATAGGTTTTCGATAATTGTTACACATTTTGGTGTCGTCTAGACCAATAAAAAGTCGAGATTTGCAATGTGAGTTGTTGATTGGTTAAAACTGATTTTGATGGAAGAGTGTATTTTATCACAGGGGTGAGTAGAAAATATGGATGATTCTATCAAGAGCAAGTGTAAATGAGATGCCAGATCAGGGCCAATTGCATTGCATATCCATATCTGGATTTTGTCGAGGACCTTAAGACAAACAGCAGGGGCTCCAGACCATATATGGTAGCAGTATTCCATGCAAGGGTGAATGGTTGATTTATAGATTTGAAGGATAGACTTGGGAGAGAAAAACATAACAATAATAATAATACACATGAAAATGTAACATTTCTACTATTTAAAATTTTGTGATGAATCTTAATTCTTAAGTTAATGATTGAATAAACTCATAAGTTCTATGACAATGACGTATCTGCTTAAATTCCCCTATCACATCATTAAATATTTGGACTTTATCAAAATATTGCAATAGCAATCAAAAATATGAATGCTGGTTGTTATTTTAAAAGATAAGAGGTACAAATGAAAATATTTGAAATTCACAACTTTTTCCATTTCAATGAAACAGGGGTTAAACACTTTCTATCTTGCCTTTTTTCTTTCTTTTCAATTTCCTCATTGAAACCAAATAGCATCTCTGGTATGTGTTTTCCATCTTTCCATGTGATTAAAACATAATAATCCATTATTTATGAGATACTGGCAGGACGTAACGGTCATGCTAACAAAGGGAGGGACAAGTAGAATTATAAGATAACTGCTCAATGAATAATTTTAACTTTTAAAGAAAGATTTGATTTTATGCTTTTAGTGAAGAGAAAAGACCAAGATTAGCACAAGTATATTGCAAGCGTCAGAAAGGCAAGTCTGAAGCATTTTTATTCCTTTCATGCAAATTACTTCACCACGTATAATCTTCAACTGATTCTATCAGGTCGTGAACTTTTGGGCATCCATTGAGTGATGAGCTTGTTCACAAAAAGTAATTGCTGGGTTTTGAGTCATAACTGTTTGAAACATTTGATGGTAGTTTGATTCACAACAGGGATTCAAATTACAAAAACTAACCTTTACATTGGCCAGCCACTTTGATGCAGTTTTACAGTCATAATAAGCAAATGCCTTAGCATTAAACAAATGCAAAATATTTTATGATAAATAAATAAATTTTCAATAATATCAATTTATGAAGAAAATTCAATGATTATGTTGAAAATATTTAATTTATAATAAATTTTACAAATGAAACTAATTTTTAATACAAAAGAAATGACCCATAACAAATGTAAGGAAAGACAAGTGGCAGGAAAATTTATGGACAACATAAGTATTTTTGTTTTTTAAGTTTGCTTATCAGTAGCTGAATGTAATAATAATTTGAAATAAAAAAAAGATAACTTTTCATGACAGGTTGGAGAAAAGTATTGTTATTTCATCATTTGACGTTTGTGATCTACAATCCAGCACAAAAAGATTTTGAAAAATATTACACTGTTATTAAAACAATAAATAAATAAGTAAAATAAAATGAAATTTTATTTGTCTCAAATCCCCAATATTTATTTATGTTACTTTTCTATAACCAGAAAGGTAGAAAACAATGAATTTAGACATGGAAAAGCTTTTTTTATCTTTAATCTTAAGATGTGAAATTATCATAATCTTAAGATGATGAATTATCATAATCTTAAGATGTGGCATTATCATTATCTTAAGATGCAGAATTATCATAATCTGAAGATGAGGAATTATCATAATCTCAAGATGTGAAATTATCATAATCTTAAGATGAGGAATTATCATAATCTTAAGATGAGGAATTATTATAATCTTAAGATGTGGCATTATCATAATCTTAAGATGTAGAATTATCATAATCTTAAGATGAGGAATTATCTTAATCTCAAGATAGGGAATTATCATAATCTTGAGATGAAGAATTATTATGATACACTAATTTTCTCAGATTACTAACCTGGCTTTTTTTTTGTTATCTGCACAATGTTTTTGGCTGTTACACTCTCCAGCTTTCTTCAGGTTCCTGGCATAATTAGTAACCTTTTAGGTAGAGAGTTCTGATTCCACTGACTAAGCTACACAACCCAGGGATTCATGTCAGGAAAACTAGTTTGCCTAACTAATGTCTTTATCTACAGGAATCATATGTAATATGGAACAATTCAGTGGTCAAAACTTTAAACGTAATATTACTTGTCTGCCTCTTCAATTGAACCATTCCATATTACTTTTACATTCCTTGTAGTGTAATCAAGTGTTAGGAAGTCTTAAGCCCAGTGTCCTTTCTTAACTAGAGATGCCCGATATGGTATTCGTTTCTATGCTTAGCCTACTGAGGAAGTTATATGTTAATTGATCATTTCAATCATCTTATTTTCCAGTTTTGTTCTCAGTTATCCTGACCTCATTCCACTTGGTGACTCCCAGTTTAACCTCCTTAACAGGTATGGCAGATCATGTGTAAAGTTTCCACCACTGAACTAATTATGACAGCCAAAAGTTGCAAAATGATATGCCTATGTTTGTGAGGAGGATATCTGAAGAGAAAAACTAAATCCTTATTTAATGGCAACTCACAATAATTCTATAAATACTAAGCTAAAGAGAACAGAAGAAAATAGTAACATTTTTCTTTTAAGCGTTTCACTCAAAGCAAGGCAATTAAGCCACTAAGACACAATAGTTACTGAGTATGAAAGAATTAGAAAAAAAACCTTCTTAACATGTAGACAATACAAATAGTTTATATAGGTAAATTGAGATTAATTATGAATTATGGACATAACAAAGGAGTTTAAAGGAATTGTAAAAGGCATTTAATTACATTAAAATGAATTCTTCTTCATCTTCTTCTTTTAGGTGCCAAGACTTTGGCAATCGTGTCTCTCCACATCTTTCTACCTTCGTAGCCCTTAGTAAAGTCTATTTTTTTGCTATATTTCCTAATCTCTGTTCTGTCAACCATTTACACAAGCTCATTGGGTACGTCATCAGCTGCTTTCCTCTGTCCCTCTTGCCTTCAATCTGTCCTGTGAGTGTTAAATATTCTAAGCCCTCTTTCGTCACTATGTGCCCTAGACATTTCAACTTCCTCTTTCTTATACAATATATAAGTGTCCCTTTTGTTTCCATTTTTTCTAAAAACTTCCTCATTCCTCACATGTTCAGTCCATGGTATTCTTAACATCCTTCTGTAGAGCCACATTCACTGTCATATAGGGGGATCAATATTATATAACAGTTCAGTGCTTATTTCTTTGTTTCTAATGAAAATTCTTCTTAATACTTTGCTTACATTCTGAAAGGCATCTTTCACTAATCCAACGCGCCTTCAGATTTCAGTGTTGCACTTTCCGTCCTCCATTAAAACACTTCTTAGGTATTTAAATTTTTGCACCGGTTTCAGTTTTGTATTTGCAATTTGTAATTCGCATGTTGGGCTGTTTCTTTTGCTGAAAGCCATGCATTCTATCTTCTTGCAGTTGGTGCTTAGTCCTTTCTTCTCTCTTTATTACTATCAGTTCCTGCAGTTTCCTTTCAGTGTCTACTGCTAACACTGTGGCATACGCATATCTAATGTTGTTAAGACTGTGGCTACCAATAATGAATGCAGTTAGGACTTCACTTCAAATTCTTTCAGGATTTCTTCACTGTAAAAGTTGAATAAATCTAATGAGAATGACAGGATGTTCTTGACTGCCAAATCTGGGGCAGATGGTAAAGTAAAGAAAGAAAAAGCAAATTCAATGCATCTTCCCAAGAGAGAAAGGGTAAGCAGAAAAGAGAAAAGGAAAGGCAATGTCTGTGGCTTTCCAAGAAGGAAGAGGTGAAAAGGGGAAAAGAAAGCAAACATGAACAAAAAGAAACAGGAAGGAGGACTTCATCATCAAAAGACGGAAATTGCTTCTACTTCCTTCAGGCAACCCTTCTAGTCAGAGAAGATCATTACTGTCATGATGACAGGATCAGGAATGTAACCCTGGTGTGGGGCGGGGGGTGTAAAGAGAGCCCACAGAGATCCAACAAAGGAGATTTACTTGAGCCTCCACTGAGTCAGGTTGTGACACAAGGTCAGTTTTTAACGTGGGGACCCAAGTGTTTGCACTCGGGCTGCTGGCCTAAGCTGGTCTTAGCTTGTCCAAGCTGGTCATAGCTGGTCTAAGCTAGTCATAGCTGGTCTTGGCTTGTCATAACTGGTCCAAGCTGGTCAGAGCCAGTCCAAGCTAGTCATAGCCATGATACCACCAGCACAGGGATGGAGCCCTGGGCCAGATAAGAATGTCATGGTAACATAACTTGGTTTGTCTTACTTATTTCTTTGCATAAGAAATTAAGTAAACATTTAGAAAATATCTTTTCTTTAAGCAAAGGTTCCTACTAGTATTCCAAAACTGTTTGTCAAGGTTTGATGTATTATATATAGATAATTTTTGAAACATTAAAGTTTGTTAGACTTGAGAAACACTGGTACGTAGTGGTGCATAAGAAAACTATTGTCAGTCAAGGGCGCTAATCTACTTCTGATTGCAGAACCAGTGGATGCGACAAGCTATAGACCAAAGCAGCTCCAAAAATATAAGATGGTGGATATGTTCAAGAAAATGAGACATTGGATAATCAGCTGAAATATCATTTTCTGAAATTTGCAAGAGAGCAGAAAAAATGTGGAATTTGGTGAACCCTGCTTCAGTTCTAATCAATAAAAGTCCTGATTTTAAGAACTTATTATTGAGAATAATCGACAGCTTAATAACGATAATTGCTTAAAAGAGAGAAACAACTGCCGAAAAGACTCTTTGAAGTGAACATAAAAGAGAATAAGAAGATTTTAAAGGCTGTATAAAAATTGGAAACATGCATATTCATATGTCTTCAGGAATTAGATATACACACACAGACACTACAAGACATACCCACCAAAATGTTCACAAGATATTCACACACACATACACACATACTCATGTAACAAAATATGAACACGTGATATCTACCCAACCAATGAAAACAAACTGCATAGAATTTGAAATACCAAAATAATATCTGCATTTCCACATCCTAAATTTCTGATGAAACAATAATAAAACTATGTCAAATTTATATAAGTTTATGTTATTTGTCTCTTATAGTTGATATACTTTGTTGATATATTGTTATTCTTCAAAATATTGCTAATGAAGTGCTTGGAAGAAGAGAAGAAATATCTTGGTCCTCTCTATTATCTAAGACTCACCAAAGGCTTTAGTATATTTGTGATATATTAACACCTTTATGTAATGTAATGTAACTAATAATGTCACCCCACTCGTCAGTCCTCAAGGTTACAATTTAGCTGACTCTTCACTCATTAATGCATGACTCGTTGTCACTGGTATTGTGATGGTATGCTCGGTTCCACTTGACCTACCTGGCATTTGTTTGTTTATAACCATTTACTCCTTTGCCACATTGTGTTTTCTTTGATATCAGAGGCTGAGAGATCACTGATGAAGCAAGATGAAGGGAAGCCAGTTTGACAGCTGGAGCTATACAAAAAAACAAGAATCTTTTGGAATAAAGAATTAACTCAAGTTAAAAATGTAACAATGATTTGACTTATACATGATTTGTTGTATATAGCAGTTTTAACCGTTCTCATTTGTTGTTATAATCAAATGACACTTGGATCTCCTTTGGAGTCTGCAGCTTGGGTTAGTAGTAACTTATATTTCTAAGTTCTAGTCTTTGGAGGTCTCGGTGAACGATGTGGATTCCAGTGTGAGGACTCTCTAAGATGTTCAAACCTCTAGCTTCTATGGGGTCCTGCATTCAGCAGGGGTGGGGTTGATTAGGGTCTGTGTTCAGTTGTCTTCTACCTGTTGAGCTATATCTTTGTGTTTGTGTGTGTGTGTGTGTGTGTGTGTGTGTGTGTGTTCATGTGTCTGTGTGTGCATATCTATGTGTATATGTGTGTGAGCAAAGCTTAAATATCATGAGATGTAATTTTAATTTCTGTTTGAATCATTATTTACTTTATTTGCATGCAGATTATTGTCCTCATCTTTGTTGTTATTAAAATGTTGTGGTTACTTTCATCAGGTGGTTGTCAATCTGAGTAGGCTACTTGCAGAGACCTTCAAACTGAACACTTTATTTAATCTATGGGCATAGATTGTTCTTGTTCTACTGTCCGTGTCGAGGGAAACCTCATTTAGTACAGCTCAGTTTTCCACTGAGTCCAAGTACATACTGCCTGATCCGGGGATTGAACTCGCAATTACAATGTCATCTGATTCATGAATCAACACTGAGTGGAAACTAAACTGCCTGCTGCTGAATGCTGCTGCTTCTGCTACTTATCACACTTGATTATACTCACTAATGTATTCTCTTTTTTCTGCAGTTACTAATGCTGCTGCTGCTGTTGAAGCCTTGTTGTCATTCTCTTTCTTTATTAACAACTCCCATAATTTCTAGTGTGTTAAAGCATTAGTTCATGAATTTGGTGACATAGTAATTGTGAGTTCAATCCTTGGGACAGGCAGTTCATATTTGGATGCAGTGGAAATAGACTAAGCAATAACTGAGTACAGGTATACCTCGGGTTACGTCATTTTGATTTAAGTTGTTCTCAATTATACATCGTTTGTCAAAAAAATATATGAAAAAATAAAAGTCATTCTATTTGACTTTATGTCTGTCTGCCACAAATACTGAAGTCGTAATATCACTAGAATAGCATTAAAAGCACATAAATTCATGTTGCTGTAGAATAAATAAGAATAAAAGGATATAAAATCATATTAAAATACGTACATTTACAGTAAATGTTAATATAATCATCATAAATCCTAGAGAACGAAATATGAAAACATTTGTGACTCTGTGTTGTCATCTTATTTAGCGGTCTTTAAGAACTCAATATTGCCATTTTCCATGGTAGTTACAATATCTACCATTTGTTGTCTTTGTCAGCTCCACTCGTGATTCCCGCAAAATTGAAATCCAGTTTAGTTTAGGCATACGCACGGTATACGCCTGCTTATGACCTACTCTATCATTTTCATTCATTTGTGACTTTATATTTTGCCCCAATGGCTTCTGAGAAAAATTCATAATGCAAGTGCTAAGCATCATGCTGTAATGCTGGGCAATAAACCTACTATGATAAAACGCCATGAAAAAGGTGAAAAGGTTATATCGATTGCTTGATCTTTTAGAATGATTTGGACAACTGTATCAACGATTGTTCACAATGATGAAAAGATATTGGCACATATCAAATCTGATGCCCTGGGGATGAAGAATACTGTTATCAATAAGAAAAGATGAAAAATCTTTGAAGAGATGGAACAACTTCTTTTTCTTTGGATTGATAGCTTGACTCATCAGCATGCTGCTATTAGTCAAGAAATCATTGAAGTGAAAGCGTTGTCTTTGTTTGAGGACCTGAACAAAATATACCCAGATGAGAAAAATGTAGAGTTTAAAACATGTCAAGGCTGGTTTATGAGATTTAAAGAACGAAGAAGTTATCACTCTATTAAGAAGCAAGGTGAAAGTGCATCAGCTGACAAACAAGCAGCAGCTGATTTTCCTAAAGCATTAGCTAAGATCATTGAAGAAATGAGTTTCTTCCTGAACAGATTTTTTACATTGACAGAACTGGATTATATTGGAAAAAATTGCCAGACTGTTCTTTCATTGCTAATGCTAAGCATAAGGCGATATCACTGATAAAGTATTTTATTCAGAATACTGTATGTACATATCATAAATACTGTAATAGGCAATGGGGGTGCTTATTTGCGGTTTATAGCGTGGTTATTTCGATTTAAGTCATTTTTCAACTTAAGTTGGTGACCTCTGGAACCAATTAACAGCGTAGGGTGAGGTAAACCTGTAGTACTAAAAAGAAAATTAGACAAGATATATCTAGATATGGGAAGCAGATTGAGAACAATCTACTACTATAAAGGGAATAAAGAGTTCAGTTTGAAGTTTCTTGAAGGTTACTCAGATTGACAAGCACCTGATGAAGGTCAGAGGACACAACAGCCAAAATGTTATGACAATAACATTGATAAGAACTGCATGTGAATAATGGAATTTTCATGATAGAAATAAAACCTTATTTATTTTTTAAATGCATTCTTTTCTAAACATGAGAATACAAAGATGTTTTGTAATATAAAACAATACAAATTTGAAAACTAGAAAGTGAATCCTCATTTGAAAACTGTTTTGTTCACTGGAAACTTTTGTACACAACTAATTTATATATAAGACATCAAGTGTAATTGTATATTTTTTGTCTATAACATTTTGTTGCATTGGAGTCATCACTGTTGTACTGTTGACTCCAGGTGGCAGTATCTTTGTTAGGATAATGGTAGACAGTTAAAATATGTTTATAAAACTGGAAGTTGAAAAGACCAACTTTATGACAAATCAGAGTAGAACTATAAGAAATAGAAAACTATATTGAAAGACTCACATATGATAACCTTCTATTAATAAGGACTTAACAAAATATGTTATCATTTTTTATGTTATGTATAAACTAATCTTCATATACTATTTTACTGGACATAAAATGGAAGTTTCATTTTCTCTTGTTAATAAGTAACAAATTGGTCCACACCCTTGAATTATTGCATATTAACATAATAACCCAAAAGATTTATTTAAAAACTCACAGGTGAAAACCTCATAATATTCAAGACTTTAAAAAAACTAGCTTTATACAGACCAATATTTTTGGGCAATATAATTAAAATAGTAATAAAGGATTTTTTTAACATTTGTTGTAAATTCTATTGAAATTCTGGTTGTTATTCAAATAAATGTTAATACATTTTTCTTGAAAATTACAGGGAACATTTTCATCATCACTACAAAGCTGTTTAATTAATTATGACAATTAGGTTTAAAAAACATTTCTACTTTAAAGACTTTCCTAGCTGTGGGTACAAAATTTAATTGTGGCTATTAAAACAGTCATCTCCATCTTGATAGCTATAATTAAAATGAGATAAAATAAAATGAGAGGAAAATGGACATAAAGGAAAGATCTTGTCACCATAAATGGCAATTCAGAAAAGAAAAACAAAAAAAATAGTGGGAAAGAAAAAATAAACAAAAACCTGACCCAGTCTTTGTTTCTCTTTTTGACTTCTATTTTCCATCTAACGAAATAATTTTCAGTTTGTTTAAACCCTCGTTTTGCCCAATTTGCCTCATTTGTTAAATACATGTAAACTGATTTTGAGCTGGACAATGTAAAAACTAAAAATTATTTTTGTGGTGTAATATTGGAATAATTACGTTTTAATGAAAATGCAGTTTTGTTGTGTTTTGAGTAAAAAAAGTTCATCCAAAGAGAATTAAAAGTACCTCCAAATTTTTAGATTTTAAAAGTACCTCCAAATTTTTAGATTTTAAAAGCACCTCCAAATTTTTAGATTTTAAAAGTACCTCCAAATTTTTAGATTTTAAAAGTGCCTCCAAATTTTTAGATTTTAAATGTACCTCCAAATTTTTAGATTTTAAAAGTGCCTCCAAATTTTTAGATTTTAAATGTGCCTCCAAATTTTTAGATTATAAAAGTACCTCCAACTTTTTAGATTTTAAAAGTGCCTCTAAATTTTTAGATTTTAAAAGTACCTCCAAATTTTTAGATTTTCAAAGTGCCTCCAAATTTTTAGATTTTAAAAGTGGCTGCTTCATTTTTTAATCTAAAAACCTTTAAATTTGGAAATATTGAGTCACATAACCATTAAAGGTGGAGAGAAATTAAAAGATTATTAATTGCAGTGTAGAATAAAGATAGCTTCATTTTGTCAAAAACCATAAAAAATTATTGCATGATTTACAAAATAAATGTATCATTATTTGACAGTATCTTTATTTTATACAAAATTTATTCACTTTCTCATTTCTTTTTCTTTCCCATTCATCAATATTTCCACAATTTATTACAGAAATCATTTTTTCTAAGTTGTAAACATGTAAATAAAAAATATTATTTAATGTGAAACCCAGCAGCTTATGTTTCATGATCAATATAGATATTTTTATGATGACAAATTGCAGGGTAAATCCAAAGATATTGAAAAGAAATTCACACAGTGTTATTGGATCCGTTGGGCAAATGATTTATGCTATACTTACCTAATAAAATTAATTACGCTCTGATGTCACACAAAGTTTACAGGTGTAGCATACTACGATTGTCAAGTATAAAAAACATGTCTATGCATCACCTAATTGGCCGATATATCTAAAACAAAGACTGAACTGAAGTTAACCCACAAAAACAATAGAAATACATGCCCCAAATTTGATATATGGAGTGAGTTGGGAGAAGAGTGTAGAAGCGACCCTGAGACCAGAAATAATAGAAAAGAGCTGCCTCTTTCTATTGAGCAAAACTTCTTGGTAGGTATTCAACCAATCTATCCTTGAACCAATGTTGTTCCTAATTTTCATAAATGACCTTCCTGATGTCATCGGTTCTCAGCTAAGATTCTATGCTGGTGACACAACTATTTAATCCTATCTTAATAGTAAGTCTGATTAGTTTAATACGGTCAAATTGGCCGCTGATCTAAAAAATGATTTACAATCTGTTCTTAATTGGGGTAGGAAATGTCTTTTTAATTTTAATGTCTCCAAAATGAAACTGCTCTCTTTTAATCATCAGAGAGAACCGTTTTTGTCTTCTATCAGCATGGCTGATGCTAACCTCCCCAAGAGGGACTCAGTGTTCCTTTTTTGGATTAAAATTTTCTGCTGATATGAAGTGGGAAGATTATATTGAATCAATTGCTAGGTGCTGCTTTCCTAAGTTGGTTCACTGTGTCATACTTGACATTTTTTTTTGCCAGAATCTATCTTACACATTATCTCTACCATTCATCCATGCATTGAATATTGCTGCCATATCTGGTCTGGTGCTTTTGCTATGTATATAGAGATTGTTGATAAAATACAAAGAACCTATAATGCCCTAACCTGGCATGTCAGCTGCAGTCATAGCTTTCCTCTGCCTTTTTCTATAAATATTTTCATGATAATTGTTCTGATTAATTTTCCTCTATGGTACCTAGATTTTATGAATTTAAGCACAGTACTAATTTAGCAGCAAGGTCTCATCATGTCACAGTTGAAATGGCCGCTAGATGTAACCCTAAATTGTATGTTAACAGTTTCTTCTCTGAAACTACTTACTTGTGGAAATCCCTTCTGGCTTCTTGCTTTCCAGTTAACTTTAATCTTCAAAAATTTAAATGCAATGTCAATCATTATCTTCTGTCTTCTTAATCTCTATTCTTTTATTGCTTGCCCTCCTTAATAATGTTTTTTTTCTTATATTCTCTCATACTCACTAACCCCTTGCATCTTAGAGGTTTTATTGCCTTGATTTAGGTGAAATGATTATAAAAGAAATATATCTGTGGTTCACTTGCATCTGTAACCCTGTCATTCATAAACCATATTTTCGTTGTCCATACTTTTCTTTTATTTGAAAGAGCCATTGTTCTTGTGTGTTTGCATACAGCACTCTTGTACCAACCAGAACCTTCCTCAGCTGACATGTCAATTTTCAAATCACAATATGGACTCAAGGGTTGGGGAAAAATGGAAGCCATTGAATAACCTATGGATGTAATGTTGCAGCATTTCATTAGAAATTGTTTTATT
>OZ038475.1:155010932-155055932 GCA_964036315.1 Acanthosepion esculentum | reverse complement strand
CGTCCTTTTATGTTTACATTGAAATTTTGTCAAAGTTCTGGTTTGATAGATTGTAAGTTGTTGAATGGTCTTACAATAATGAGAAAGTGTGTTTTTGGTATTATTGTAATTTAAGAAAATGATAAACAGTTCAAGTTTGTTACTAAAAATTGGAAAAATATGTTTACGACTTACTTTAAGGTTTACGGAATTGTTGTTTGATTTGTTTTCATTTGTTCAAAGAAAATATTCTGCAGTTGAAATAAGTGGTTTTTAAACAAGCTGTGTTTATATTAATTGCGATAATTAAGGTTGAGCTTGAAAGCGTATGAAAAAGATTTGTGTATTAAGTTGAATGTGGAAAACTTGAGTTGATTGTTCGTGATAAAATATTGCTGTGTGAGTGAATGTTCTTTCAGGCTGGAATCATGTTAAGGAACTTTAACGTAAAGCCTGGAACTGTGTGATGAGTTCAAAGGATTCCGATCGGCGCACTTGTCGAAGATGAAAGACGTTTCATATTTTAATGCTAACTTTGGTCATGTGCTAGGCTCAAAGAGGCTTGAAAGATTTTGGCGGAATTATTTTTTTAGTAAGGTCAAAAACTAGGCCGATGTTATTAAATATTAAGTGACCAATTCGAAGTTAAGTATTTCTAAAAATTTTTATTAAACTGAATAAGCAATGTGATCCACTTTTTGTGTGAAAATTGATGTTGATAAAAAAGGTGGTAACGAGATACTAAATTCTTATACTCCACAAGGAATCTATAAGGATAATACAAAACTGTCAGTGATTTATGTATTCATTCACGACCACTAACAATCCCTGACTTTTTGATTTTCAATTGATTTTGTAGCAAAAAATGTGTTACTGATTATATAATCAGCAACCCATTTTTGTTATATAAAATGTCACAATGAAATATGCAAACATTTTGGAAGTTGTTTAAGCATTCCTGTCAAAAGTTTCAATACAAACATTTCAGACTGTTTTTGTGTCAATAATTTGCATATTTCATGAAGACCAAATTAGGAAAATATTTGAAATAAACAAAATGAAATCAGTTCCTAATATACAAAGTCATTAAAATGATTAATTAATGGTCACACTATTTAATACCCAGTCCGTCATGAATCATTCATTGAAAATAAAAATAAAAACGTTACAAGTCTATACAAACACCAGTTTTCATTTGATCATGAAAGTTAATCAGCGTCAAGCCTGGTCAGTTCTTATATTGGGAATCACTTTGGAACATGGGATACTGTAAGCAACCTTCTACAATTTAAATATGTTTTGGCTTTAAATAACCCACAAAGGGTAGATAAACTGTAAAAAACAAATCAATCAATCAGTCAACAAGTCAACACAAAGTTATAGACATGGCAATGCAATATACATATATATATATATATATATATATATATAGAAGTGAACATTCAAGTCAATATTCAGAGACGACAGGCTGTTTCACGCTAGGTGCAATCGTCAGGCCACAAATATTGGATTTTTCCTCAACTATTTATATATATGCGTCAGTGGTGCATTGTGGGTAATCTATTCTGGTGGTTATTTTTGAGGGAGTGAATTGTTAAATTTGGGTGTGGGGATTTGCCTAGGTCGCTTATTTAATAGTCTTGGTCTGGGAAGATAATTAAAGCTATTTATTCGTTCAATGTTTTCATTGCTTGCCATAGTCTGTTCTCTTATTTTGGCGAGGGGACAGTTTTTAATTTATTTATTTGGATTGATTATTTTTAATTGTTTTTGCTTATTTATGCTTATTTTTATTAGTTCTAATGATTATTTTAGCAGGGGCGATTTGTTAATTTGTTCATTTATTTATTTATTTGGATTAATTTTCATTTGTTTTTATTTATTTACTTATGTTTTTTGTATATTTTTATTTACTCTATTTGGTTTTCAATTTTTGAGTAACGTATTAATGTTTGTTTGTTTTTTGGTCTATAAATATATATTGTGTATATTTGAGCAGCATTTTTTTTTTCCTTAAAACGGGTTAAATAATTTAGACATATCATGCCGATTATTTTTTGTTGTAATCCTTTTAAGTTTGCAGATTAATTTCTTGGTAGCCTTACAAAATTGATTAAGAAAATTACCAAAATTTTCTTTCAAATAGTACTTTTCTTAATCAATTTTCTAAGTCTACCAAGAAATTAATCCGTGAACTTGAAAGGATCACAGCGAAAACTAATTGACCTGATACGTCTAAATTATTTAACGAAACATGTTTTAATGAAAAGAAATCTGCTGCCCAAATATACACAATATATATTTATATATATAGGATTAATATGAGTAGAAGTTTGTCACAGAGCTAATTGATGTTACCTTCAACATCCCGACTCCAAGTTTGTCACTTACCTGTCATCTTTTATTTTTGCCTTATAGATCACTCCTTTCATATGTCCTACAGCAAGGCCTCTGATTAGGAGGTTTTGAGGAGCGTGGAACCACCTCTTAATTGCTGGTATTCCCAGGTCCACACTAATCTGGGGTGGCAGCAGCAGCTATGAGCAAATAGTTAACACCCAAACTTGTATCAAAATACTATGGAAGTGTAAAAATAGGTTTTAATTCCAGATATTCTTTGTAAAAAAAATTACTATCTGCAAAATTTTCAAAGGAAAAATTATTATCAGCAATACTTTAAAAAAACAAAACACCAGCAATATAAACAGCTATACATTTTTTGAAAAAAAAATATTACCAACTATAGATTCTTTGAAGGAAAAATATTCTCAGAAATACAGTTTTGAAGAAAAACATATTACCAGCAATAAAAATTTTGTTGGCATTAAATAACCCATTGAGGTTGATATACCATAAACCAAACCAAACCAAACCAAACCAAACCAAACCAAACCATCCATATTACATGCACCATCCAAAGGACATTTGCCTTTATCCTTGCAATGACAAGCGTTACTATTGGTGTTACTGCTGTGTGTGTTCATCTTGCAATTCCTTGTATTCTCCTTTTTCATATTTTCTAAATTGCTAGAAAAGCTATAGCTGAAGTGGAAGATAGCAGCAGACAAACCAAGGTCTATGTGGGATGCATGGAAGGTAAATTTAAGCAAAGATGGTACAAGCATAAATCTTCCTTTAAATTGGAGACACGGGCACCAGACTCACCAGCTGTGTGTGGGAATTAAAAAGAAAAAAGAATAAATAAAAGCCCCCAACATGAAATAAAGTATCTTGAGAAAGGTCAAGTATTACAGCATTGGCATAAGTGTTTGCAAATTATGCCAAGAGGAAAAACTGGCCATCATGACATACCCAGACCAAGAAAAGTTATTAAACAAAATGACAGAGGTATTGTGTAAATTCAGACTTGTAAATAAATATATTTTGGGCCATTATAAACCTGGGTGAGAGTGAACCTAACAATAATATTTTTTCTTACCTTCCAGTTCAATTTACTCTCGCCATACCCCTCCCCTTCTGTGGATCTTCTGTTATGTTTTTAGGTTTATAAAAAATGAAATGGAGCATTTTAAAACATAATTTGCCAATACCAGCTGAAGAAACGTTATGGCTGAAACCTGGCTAGTGTAACCAGTGAAAACTCATATATTTTCATATATATGTGTGTGTGTGTGTGTGTGCGTGCGTGTGTGTGTGTGCGTGCAAATATATAGAAAAATAGGAAAGAACACGTTAGGTAAATAATCCAAAGTTCTTTAGTATTTTTGTTTTTTAAAAACAGTTCTCAATACAAAAGTAGAGCCTAAATTATAATTATAATTATTTTTAAAAATATTATTTTGGAATTGCAAAAACATTTTGCTTGAGGATGAAACAGAGCTTCATACTTTAATTCAATTTAATTTTAATAATTATATTGAAGTTTTTGGCTCTTGTTTTTGAAACATGAGAACTCTTATGTAGCGAAGGAATCATATTTTTTAAAATAATTATAATTATAATATATATATATATATATTATAATTATAATCTATCTATATATATATATATATATATATATATATATATATAGCACACCTTAAGAGTATATTTCTTCATATATAGATATATATATATATATATATATATATATAAAGAAATATACATAATATTTTACATTAATAGCACAACTCTGAGTTTCATGCCAAAGCAATTTTCAAGTGTTGGAATTCCAGATATGATGTATATTTCTTAACATATATATTAAATAGTTCTGTTACTTAATATTGAGCACTGTTTTTCTTACACTATAGAGTATTTATATGTATCTGTATATGATTGATCGTTCATATACCTACCTATATTTACCCATTCAGTTATATATATATATATATATATATATATATATATATATATATATATATATATATTCATACATGTTTCATTAAATAATATAGATAAGTGTTGTCTATATATTTTATGTAAGTTCTTTTCATATCGTCTGATAAGCTTAATAACATTATCATTAAACAATGAAAGAAAATCACAATATTGATACATATTTTTTAATCCAATCTAAGCTTTCGGCTTACATAAGCCATTATCAAAGATGACAATTACACAATATATTAAGCAATACACGAACAAGAAATTGATGATAGTCTTGTTTGTTTACATGGATGATTTCCAAGCAACGATAAACACGTGCATATAAACACTTATCTATATTATTTAATGAAACATGTATGAATGAAAAAATGCTGCCTAAATACACACAATTTAAATATATATATATATACTTGAATCTAGGGGACATTCCTTAGAAGTCTTCTTTTGAGATTCTATATTACCAAGGTGTGTTATATGTGTTTAACTATAAGGAAAGAAGCTGACTGCTGCTTTGGACTAAATATACTGGTATGTAATGATTATAATTACTAATAATGAAGTGCAGGCCATGACTAAAATGTTGATGATTATAGTCGCTTTTAATGATACAGTTTACGCAATGTGTACCACTTGCTGTGTGCAGTTGTCTGAATTATTCGGCCATGTTTCAAAAGAATTCACCAATAGATAAACACTAGAATTACATGTAAATACTCTCCTCTGTCACTGATGGTAATTATTGACCTGAACTATAAATTGATTGAGAATTTTTGGCCTCAATTTTGAGGATGTTTAAAAGAATTTTTTTATTGCATTTTCAAAAATACTTATATCTATTTTTCGAAATATATAAATCAATCCTGAAATAATCGTAATTGTCTCAAGAGTCATTTGGTCTTTTGAGCACATTCAATTGTTTTGCTTTAGTCATCATTACAACATCTAATTAATCCATGGTATATTTACCAAAATTTATCTTTGTTGGTAGAGTTGTCTCAATAGGCACTGGAGCCAGAAATAATTCAGATTTTCATATTAATATAGATTAAGCACTCCAAATAATGAATATTAAAAAATATATAATAAATTTTATAAAGGTTAATAGAGGGATCCAGTTTGCTATATAAGTTCATTGTAAATTGATCCCCCCTATGGAAGTCAAAAAAAAATGCTTATATGACATGATTTCTTAAAATGTATAATTTTTTTTTAAAATGATAAACTGGAGTGCTTAAGCGATATTAGTATATGAATGTTATAACTCGCTCTTAGAGGTTATAATATTATTTATTATATCACGGACAACACTTTCCATTTGGGAAATGCATGAACAATACGTACATATGCACACACACAACAAATGTACGCATAAACATTCACCCACTTCACATATTTTGAATCCAAAAAGATTTCCCAATCATTTGACAAATGCATCTTTGTCTTTGTCACTTGTCCGCCATTTTGTTATTAATACTTTATCATTTGTTTCTACATATATACTCGTTCTTGTTGTTTCTTTCCATTTCTGTACCTGGACTCACATACCAAGTCTGCCATTTTGTTATTAATACTTTATCATTTATTTTGTACTTATATATTCGTCCTTATCGTTTTTTTCCATTTCTGTATCTGGACTCCAATACAAAGTCCGCCATTTTGTTATTAATACTTTATCATTGATTTTGTACTTATATATTCGTTCTTGTCGTTTCTTTTCATTTCTGTACCTGGACTCACATACCAAGTCTGCCATTTTGTTATTAATACTTTATCATTTATTTTGTACTTATATATTCGTCCTTATCGTTTTATTCCATTTCTGTATCTGGACTCCAATACAAAGTCCGCCATTTTGTTATTAATACTTTATCATTGATTTTGTACTTATATATTCGTTCTTGTCGTTTCTTTTCATTTCTGTATCTGGACTCACATACCAAGTCCACCATTTTGTTGTGGGTATTTTCAGGAGATATGTGTTTATTTCTCAACCCTAACACCAACATTATTAATGTCAGCAATAAGTTAGGAAACACATACACCAGCCTGCAACATGATTCTGGTGTTCCAAAAACTGCTGTTGTTGGTGTTGCTGTTGTTGCTGTTGTTGCTGTTGTATTTTTGCCCTTTGAGCAAAGAAGAATATTAAACCAACACTGTTCTAATTTCTCATCGTCTCTGTTATCATGTGTGACAAAGCAAAAATGTACTTTTTCCTTCTCCATATGAGTTTTGATCCCACATCGACACTGTTATAACTTGCTGCTGTAGGTTATAATATTATGTTCCACTTAGGCTTCTCACCATGACATCATTAGAAATGCTCCTTGATTGACTTGAATAGACTCACTTTGAGTTCTTTATTTAAGGCATTTTGTCTAATTCATTTGTTTTACGAGGGGTGTCTTATTTACTCCACAACAGTGATGAAAGAACTTCAATTTATGAATTTAAATTTTTAAAATTATTTTTACATTTTAAAAAATCATATGGTATAATAACCCTAACCTCATCACCACCACCATTACCTCAGTCAACTAACCTGCTAATGCACCCCACTATGCCTTACTATGGATCACCCTCACCAAAGACGCCCCACAAATGCTCTCACAGATTCACAGCTTCACAAATCCACTCCAGGCATCTCTTGTCGTCACCACCATGATCTCAGTTACTGACCCAACAACACCCTTACACTTAATCACATTTCTCACCAACAGCAACTAAAGAACCACATACAAACAATTTTGTCACCTTTTCACACAACTATGTATATATTCTTAAAATTGTTTATGCTTTCCTTTGCAACCATACACTCATTATAACAATGGTAACATCTTCTTTCTGTAAAAGGTGTGGTGGCTTATACTCTCAGCAATTCTTCTTGCAAGGGAGGTTGAATGTGTGACATATTGAACAATGAAGATCCCTGTAAATGTCATTACAAGTATGCTCTTGGTGCCAATCAACCACACCAAGATATTGTATTGTCAGTAGTTGACAAATATTCTCCACATATGCGACACAATGGACTGCTTTTAAGTTTCATTATTATTATCATATTATATAGTTTCATTATTAATTTCCTCTGCTTGTTCATTCATTCCTTACTTAGCATATAAATTACATACTACCAATCTTTCATTGCAAGGAAAGACAGAAAAGACATATTAGAGTTTGGTTTCAGTGAAAAAAACCAAAGAAAGTAACAAAGAGAAAATAGTGAAGAAAATAAAGCTCTCATGTGTTTAGCGTCTGCTTGAGTGAAATGGAAAAACTTGTTAATACAAATGCTACTTACTATTATAACAACTATTTTTTTTTAACGGCCTTTCTTAATTTTCTTAGATTTTTTCTCTCACAAAAGCTTCATATGAAATTGTCTTTATATTTTGTGACAAATTTGAATTATTATTGGGTTAACTGCATCTCATTTCGTTATCTCTTGAAAATAAAGAAGATAATTGCCTTCAAGCACCCCCCCTACTAAAAATATTTATTAGTTTCTATTTATGTTGACTATTATTATTATTATTATCATCTTGCTAGTTTTGCCGCACATTAATATGGTTGCTTTTTATCAGAACAATTTTACTCAATACACTCTTCATTATTTCTACTATTCTATTAGTATTTTTGCTACATCCTATTGTTGCTTTTTATCCCAACATTCTATATTTACACTATTCACTTTTGGACTACTGTCATCAATTTTATTGTTGTTTTTACAACATTTCAGACACAGTGTTCTCTGAGCTTCATCAGGTGTATATCAATCTGGGTAACCTGCATGGAATTCTGAATTGAACCCTTTATTTAATCTATGGAGGTAGACTGTTCTTGCTTCACTCCCCCATGTTTAGGAATATCTCGTCTAGTTCTTATTTCTTAAGATGACAATAATTCGAAATAGTGTAAATAATGATAACTTCTCATCCCAGAAATTCAGACAGAATGCGATCAGGGGATAATAACAACAAAGATGGGAACAATAGTCCGAATATAAATCATGTAAATAATAACTTCTCATCCCAGAAATTCAGACCTACATTCTTTGTTTACTCACTTTTCATCCTTATCGTATTATTAGTTTTGTTGATATAATTTTAACAACGTAAGATATGTTGATAGCAGAGAAGGTAGTAATGGAAAAGAAGGGACTACTAACTGCAGAAGACAGCAAAAGAGACAGTGTAAGGTGTCAGCTACATATTGGGGATGTCAAAATTAGGAGAGAAGGCAGAAAAAAGACACAGGGGGATAGTAAAGAGTCAGAAGTTGTTTAGAGAAGTTGTGGAGAGCCATGATCATGTACAATCTGAAAGAACTTGGCACATTATTGTTGCATTTATACCAATATGCTAGGTTGATTAACTCTTTGACCCCTATAAAGCAAAATAAAAGAAGTTGCTTCTAACATGATTTGAAAATGCCTTTCTCATTCTTGGAAACATGTCATTCATTGACATCACCATATCAGTTTCAGGTAACTTTCTGCTTAAGTCAAGCACAAATCAAGTTGATAAGATTATAAATAATTTTTCAGGAAAACCATTTGAAAATAATTTGATATGATTAAACTTTTCTTGGTAATCTTTCCAAAATATTTGTACTTAGATTTAATAAACAAGCAGTATTTTCTTTTTATAATAACAATTATGATATAAATTTGACAAAGAAAATTAACAGATGGGCTTTGATTTCTTAAGGGATTTTTATAAGCTAGCTAAAAAATCCTTGCCATTTTTTACATCATGTAGGAAGAAGTGATCACTGATACACAAATGAGTTCATCATATGCCAGGATAGAATTGGGGGTGGGGGTGCGTTGCTCTTGACCAATACAGGTGCATTGTGATCACTGATCAGTCATCACTTGAGCAGCAGGAAGAAAACATGGCAGTGTTGAAGCAGCTCATTCTGGCATAGTCTGCTTTAAGATGGACTTGTTTGCATCTGCATCAATTGCCAAATATGTCAAGCTTTTGGGAATAATACTGGCATTGGTTCCAGTAGTACAAGTCAAGAGATCTGTCCCTTTGTAATGACCCACACAGTATGACACTCCCAAATGTGCCAGACATTGATTGTCACCACAAGACCCAGTACCTCACACCACAAAACTACCTGTACACCCACACAAGATCATGCTCTGTATATCATGGACTAGTCGACAAATGCTGCCAACAGACCAAACCATCACTGCAGGCATGTACTCTCAGCAGGCACTGATTAATCGGAAGGGTGGACTGTTCCTTCATGACAATGTCAGGCCTCATGCGGCATAGGTGGCTAGGGTTACCATATGGCGACTTGGCTGGGAGACACCGTGTCATCCACCTTACTCTGCAAACCATGCACCAACAGATTACACCCTCTTCCATTTCCTGAAGAACTACCTTCATGGGAAATCCTTAAAAAAATGAGGCAGACTTGTAACAGACACACACACACATTCTTTGCATACAAGACACCTGATTTTTACTGCCAGGGCATTGGGCAGCTGGAGGCATGTTGGTAAAAGGTTCTGGATGCCAATGGAGAATACTGTTGTATACCTTTTTCTTGTAATAAATTATAAAATGGAATGGACTATTTTGGTTAGCTTGTTTATTATTCATGACTTAATTTGCTGTCTGGTTACTTTGTTCTCTCCATCAATTAACTTTTTTTTAGGAAGAGTTCAGGTCAAGGCTTTTTACTTCATAAAAACATTTTTACTATCTTTCACAGCGTCAATAAATATTGCAACAGAATATGATATATATATATATATATATATATATATATATATATATATATTCAAAAATTATGACACTAACATGTTATGAGAAGACACCAGTAGTGTTGAAACAAGATGGCTATTTTTGTAGTGATGTTATAACATGTTTATGTTATAATTTTTGAATAAATAATATTTGTTCTACTCTGTATTGAGCCTTGTTTTAAGAATAACATTTTTGGCTATTGAAATTTTATTCCATCTACACCAATCCTATACTAGGGTATATATATATATATATATATATATATATATATATATATATATATATATATATATATATATATCCAAGTATAGGATTGGTGTATACAGAATAAATTCCAATAACCAAAAAATACTATTCTTAAAAGAGTGCTCAATACAGAGTAGAACAAATATAATTTATTTGAGAATTATAACATAAATATATTATAAAATCACTACAAAAATAGCCATTTTGTTTCAACACTTCTGGTGTCATATCAAGTGATAGTGTTGAATGCAAAATAAAGAGTTTTAGAAGGTTCAAATCGACCAAACAACCCTTGCTAGGTGAAACACTGTTACATAAGCTGCAATGACCAATCAAAATACAAGTATACAAGAATTCAAAAAACTTGACAACGAACCTTGGTTAAAATAATTAATGCTTTAATGTTGAGGTTAGACTAAAATAGAAATCATTCTAACTAATTAATATTAAATTTTACTATAAAATTGAAAATTAAAAATTACCAATTTTAAATTTTAAATTTAATGTGTATTAAGTTTAAAATATTACATCATTATTTTATGAAGAAACTGAGGAAAAAATACATGTTTTGTTATTTATTTTGTTTTAACTGAAAGGCCAAAAATTCAGTTAGTATAAACATTAAAATCTAATGTTGTGCTAAGCTTCGTTACAGGTTAAATATATTTGAAGTGGTAATATGGGCAGGGGAGGGTGAAATCTTGCAAAATACAATAAATACACAATCAGATCATAATGCACAAACATGTAGACATATTTAGATATATAAACACTCAGTAACACAAACAAAACAGGAAATAGATGTCTACGACCTTTAAAAAGAAACAAAAGACAACATACAATGAAAGGCACATATAAGCGATCATACACACATACATTGATAAAGACACACACATATACACACCAACAAATATTCAAATTTGAAAGTGTTAGCAAACGAATTCAAACATACTATTAAAATATAACTTACATAGGCAAAGATATATAGATAAAAATGGTTCAGTAGATAAAATTTAATAGGGGTAGAATAGAAAAACAAATATTTGTTAATGAACAACGTAAAGAAAAAAAGACACTAAAATACATAGATATGGATAGAAAAATAAATATATACGCATACATACACATAAAAAAAACAAACTCAAATGTCCAGGCAAAATGTAACACTTAAAAATAAAACTAATATATAAAAAAGAAAACTCATAAACACACAAATATATATAAATATCTCATATATACTTATATACGCATTAGTACACATACACAAGTACAAATATATGACAATATGTGAAAAAAATACATACATACGTGTGTACACACATTCATCACAACAAATACAAACATACATAAATATACCTACGCATATACATATACACATATATATATACCTATATACACACATATACATATATATACATACACATATACGCATATCTATATATACGCACTCATAGAAATAAATATAAATATATCAACCTACACAGTAACATAAAAAAGAAAAAATACATATATATATATATACATATATATAAACACATAATGCATATATACAAACATACATATATATATATATAAATATATATATACATATATATAAATACATAATGCATATATACAAACATACATATATATATATATAAATATATATATACATATATATAAACACATAATGCATATATACAAACATACATATATATATATATAAATATATATATACATATATATAAACACATAATGCATATATACAAACATACATATATATATATATAAATATATATATACATATATATAAACACATAATGCATATATACAAACATACATATATATATATATAAATATATATATACATATATATAAACACATAATTCATATATACAAACATACATATATATATATATAAATATATATATACATATATATAAACACATAATTCATATATACAAACATACATATATATATATATAAATATATATATACATATATATAAACACATAATTCATATATACAAACATACATATATATATATATATAAATATATATATACATATATATAAACACATAATTCATATATACAAACATACATATATATATATATAAATATATATATACATATATATAAACACATAATTCATATATACAAACATACATATATATATATATAAATATATATATACATATATATAAACACATAATTCATATATACAAACATACATATATATATATATATAAATATATATATACATATATATAAACACATATATACAAACATACATATATATATATATATAAATATATATATACATATATATAAACACATATATACAAACATACATATATATATATATATAAATATATATATACATATATATAAACACATATATACAAACATACATATATATATATATATAAATATATATATACATATATATAAACACATATATACAAACATACATATATATATATATATATAAACACATATATATATATATATATATATATATATATAAACACATATATATATATATATATATATATATATATAAACACATATATATATATATATATATATAAACACACATATATATATATATATATATAAACACACATATATATATATATATATATATATAAACACACATATATATATATATATATATATAAACACACATATATATATATATATATAAACACACATATATATATATATATATAAACACACATATATATATATATATATATATAAACACACATATATATATATATATAAACACACATATATATATATATATATATAAACACACATATATATATATATATATAAACACACATATATATATATATATATAAACACACATATATATATATATATATAAACACACATATATATATATATATATATAAACACACACATATATATATATATATATATAAACACACATATATATATATATATATATATAAACACACATATATATATATATATATATAAACACACATATATATATATATATATATAAACACACATATATATATATATATATATAAACACACATATATATATATATATATATAAACACACATATATATATATATATATATAAACACACATATATATATATATATATATAAACACACATATATATATATATATATATAAACACACATATATATATATATATATAAACACACATATATATATATATATATAAACACACATATATATATATATATAAACACACATATATATATATATATATAAACACACATATATATATATATATATAAACACACATATATATATATATATATAAACACACATATATATATATATATATAAACACACATATATATATATATATATATATATATATATATATATACACATATACATACATAAACCTACACATATACTAACAATATTATCCAAATGATAATAACGAACTATAAAGTCCATGCAAGATTAAAATGTAACAAAACACAACTGTTGATTATTAAGTCCACAAGCAATTTTAAAACTACTATCAAACAAAAGTAGATTATAGTTAGCATAGATAATACATTCCAAAACACTAAGATATACACAGATACAGATATATATATATACAAAGATACACAAAAACACACATATATATACACATACATACATATGCTTACACACCCATACATATACAAGTGCATAAATATATAAACAAGCACATATATAACAACCATCAATACAAACATATGTATATACACAAACATATAACTACAAGTACAAATATATTCATATATACATACATACATGCAAACATACACACATCCATACACACACACTCACACATATATATATATATATATATATATATATATATATATATATCAAAGTGTAGAAGAACAAACAATAAGATTTACAGCATCATTAATTTTAAAACAGTTCTCAATACATAAAGTAGAGCCATAAATATTTATTTATCTTATGCAGTGTTACATTAGAACATGCACATATCCACTACAAAATTGTACATTTTTGTTTCAATATCAAAAAAAGGAAAACCTTTTTTTTAAACGTCTCATCCGGTGGGGAATCACAGTGTTAGATAAATAAATAAATATATACATATATGTATATATATATATATATATATATATATATATATATATATATATATATATATATATACCTACACACACATACACATAAACATATACACACATGCAAGTACATTGTATGCATATGTTGTCTGTTTTTTGCTGTCTTTTGTTTCATGGTTTTCCTATTCATCAGATACAAAAAGTTATGAACTGTTCAATACAGTTGTTTTTTTTTAATTCTGAGTCTTATGGTCGCAATGCTACATTGGATGTGGATTCAAAGTTCAATATTATTGTAAAAAAATAGTATTGGGTATAAATTCAAAATATAAAGTCTTGGTAGGTAGATATAAAAAAATAAACTAAGTTATTAACAGTAAGTTTAATAAGGATATGGATCTGATTATCTATCAACGGATAAGATTATCATAGTACAAACTAAAAAAGTTGGTAGTTACCATATAAAAAGTGTGGGTAGATGAAAAAGAATATGAGCTAAGGAAAAATAAAAAATATAAACAATAATAAAAAAATAATAAAACAAATTAAAAAATAGAAAAAGGGAACGGCAAGCTATAATGACCATTAAATGCTAGGATGGTGCAAGGGAAGTAAATGAATATGTAAAAAGAACAAAAAATATTAGAGGCAGGTCAGTGGGAGTATTACAGCAGATGTTAGGTTAATTGCTCTAGCCTGCATCAAAATATTTAAGAAGAGAGTTTTTCTTCTGTGGCTGCATATGGTCATAAGCTCACTTCACTTGTTAAGCAGATTATGATTATCAATATGCTTGAGAACAGTTTGTTTTTCTAGAAGGCACAGAGTACAGTTTTCTTTGTAGAGGTTAAAAGGTTTGGTTTCAATGATGAGATCCTAATTTACTACAAGTGTGTAGTTATCTGTCTTAATTACCCAATTAATTGGGAAGTTAAGACAGATAACTACATATACATGTGTCACATATATGCGTTGCATACATATACCCGTCACCCCTGAGTTTAAAATAAAATTGAAAGTTGCATTTCTTTCAATTAAAAGGCCTTAAGAACAAATCAGATGTATTGGATGTTTTATTGACACTTTCAAGGTTGGCTATAGGAGTAACAGTTTAATTATTGCCTTGGATAGTAAGGTAGTTATGGAATTGTGTTTTTCTCAAACCACTAAGAGAAAAGATGTTAATGAGTGTGAAAGAATCTTAGAAAAATATTATTGAGGAGAGAGGACAATAAAAGAATAGTAATTAAAAATCCAGACAATGAAGGCTGCATTGCATTTAAAATTTTATGATTAAAATTGACTGGAAATCAAGAAGCTAAAAGAGAGTTCCACAAGCGAGAAGTGTGAGAGAAGAAACTGTTAGCATAGAACTTATGGTTCAAGCAATCTAGAAATTTCAACTGTAAAATGATGAGAAGTAGTTGCCAATCTAGCACTGTGTTTGTCACTTTTATAGAAAAGGTACAGGGAAGCTAGATTATGGCATTGGGAAAGTGACTAAAGCCAAGTTGCCAAGTCAAGACTGATAACATTGCAAATTCTGCTTTGGATTTCATCAAAAATCTCTAAATACATAGCAGAAACACCAGACCAGATGTGGCAGCAATATTCAATGGATGAACAAATAGTAGACTTATAACAGTGTGAAATGGATTCTGTCAAGAAAAAACGTATAGCAAGACAAAGTGAATCAACTTTTCTAGCAGGAGACATAGCAGTTGATTCATTATAATCATTCCACTTGAAAATGTCAGTTGAAAACATTAACCTGAGAAGGTGCTATGAATTGTTCCCCTGGAGGTTAGCATCAGCCATGCTGATCGAAGTCAAAAAATGTTCTCTAAGGCAATTAAAAGAGAGCACTTTCATTTTGGAGGCATTAAAATTAACAAGTCATTCCTTGCCCCAGTTAATAACTGTTATTTTTTTAGATCAGCTGCCAATTTGACCTTATCAAACCTATCAGACTTACCATGATGACAGAAATAAATAATTGTGTCCTCAGCATAGATATCAACTCAAAAACTGATGACATTGGGAAGGTCATTGATGAAAATTAAAAATGATGTACATTCAACTATAAAAAGCTTATAAAAAGGGGGGACATCTACATTAATGAAAAAGATCTAGAAGAATGGCTATTGAAGAGAGACACTTTCTCAATATATCATAGCGCAGAGGCTAAGTGATAATTTGTTTAGATATTTGGTGATTAAACAGAACTCAGGGAGATAAAATTCATATGTTTAAAAAAGACATTTGAATGAGATAAATATCTCCGATTCAGGAAAAGACATTTTTTGTAAATAGAATTCTGATAAGTTTTTAAGAGTTCTTTCTTCTTCTTCTTCAGCAGTAGCAGCAATGGTAGTAAGAGCAGAAACAGTCTTTATCATTCCAACTCACAGATTTCTCACCTGAGTGTGTTTGATTTCCTTTCTGCTAGATGACAGCCTTTTTGATCAAGTTGTCAAATCCTTTCTGATTTCACAAACAAAATTTCCCTTTTATATAGTATACAGGTGGCTCCAAACATGATTAAAATCAACTCCTTTGGGAGCGTATACTTTTTATCTCCATTGGTTAAAGACTCAAAATTAACTTTCCAAATAAGCCTATCCAGTTTGCAAAATTTAAATTTGGTGGGTTTTTGGCAACACAAGAATTGAGCATATCTTTTGCAAAATTTTGCTACAGAATGTTTAAACTTCATTTTGGTACTTTTTTGTGAATATTTACAAAATGTTTAAGCTTCATTTTGGCATTTACTTTTATAACATTAAAATGGAGCCCTCTTTTGGCTAATTTTTGAACATCTATTTTTATTATAAACTTCGGACTTGATTTTGGTAGTTTATTTTTCACAGAATATTCTCTTAATTATTTTTTCATACAATTCAATATTATCTCTTTTACAAAAAATAATTTTTATATTAATTTTTACACATTCCAACATTTTCATAGTTTTTCATACAACTTTAATTTTATCTTTTTCTATTAGAATAATTTATATTAATTTTTAACAATTTCAGTATTTTAATTATTTTTCTGATACAATTTTAATATTGTCTCTCTTATTAAAAATCTTTTTTTTATAATTTAATAATTCAATATTTGCATATGTAAGTTCTGCTAATACCAAAATAACAAACATCTAAGATCCATTTCGGAAGGATTAATTGCTATAGTTGGAAAGAATGGCTGAACTAATTGAAAGATTATGATCTAAAATTTAACCAAATCCTTTAAATGGATCAGATTTTTTATTTTCTTATACAATTTCTAATTTGGAAAATTAGAAATTGTAGAAGAAAAAAACAACAGATCATATTTTGAATCAACAAAAAAATACATCCACTAAGAAAGCCTTCGTACTCCAAAGTAAAAACGCTTCTGTGGTTTACAAAATTTATTCACAGGAAATCCTAAAATAATCAGTGCATTTTAATATTGAATTTAGTGTCTGAGAATTTTAAATAAAAATTTTATTTTGTAAACCATAGAATCGTTATGTTGTTACTTATTTAATTATTGTGACATGATTTTGATTTTAAAAATGTTGAAATCTATGCAACTCATGTAAAAAGTTCAGCTTTCTTTTCAGGAATTTTTTTTTTTTTTTTAATCAGGAAAAATTGCTCCACTTCTAAATGATCAAAGTGAGTTACCGTTCTTGAATTAAACTCTCGGCCCAGGGCACATTTCTTTTTTTTTTTTCGAAAGAATTGCAAATGTTGCTGTAAACTAAAAAAAAAAAAAAAAAAGCTGTCCGTTTATATTACCATTGTATGTAAGTGTCATAAATATATTCTGTCTGTGTGATATTTTGAAAGTTTTTTTTCTTCTTTCAGGTTTCAAATTCTACTCTCGACGTAAGTATGTAACAATTTTTTTTTTTTAAATTCTCTTCTTTCTCACTTTTTTTAAAGATAAAGAATTAAAAATGCCACAACCCACTTTTCTTTTTTTTATCTTCTGTTTCCATTGATCACAGACTTTACACTTTTTGGTGCAACGAATTATTTTCTTAGAATCCAGTATTTTTTTTGTACTTGTTTTACTACTTCGTTGTTTTTTTTACACTGCTATTTAAACCGCCATTCTTGCCGTATGACTGCTTATGCGTGTTTCGATGTATTTTTCATAGACACTGACAATGAATTTGGATTATTAATTTAAGAAGGGATATTTTTTTTTATGGAATTACTACTTAACATATGTGCTTTAGCTTTTGTGTTTAAAAAATGTAAGGGATGTTAAAGAGAAC
This sequence comes from Acanthosepion esculentum, assembly GCA_964036315.1. NCBI lineage: Eukaryota > Metazoa > Mollusca > Cephalopoda > Sepiida > Sepiidae > Acanthosepion > Acanthosepion esculentum. The sequence goes on along the minus strand of OZ038475.1, from coordinate 155,037,269 downwards.
AAGATAGTCTATTTCAGCGCTTCAAACGGTTTCACTGATTTACTTCACTTAACGAAAAACTATTTTTATATTGACTCACTATGAGTCCTTCTTCTTTATCTTATTTGAAAAAGTCATACCGTCCTAAAGCAACTATGTTTCTAAATTATTTTGACTTTTGTTTCTAAATTACTGTTTCTAAATTATTTTGACTTTTGTTTGAATTAGGGTTGCCGCTAAAAAAAAGTGGCATATCCTGATGAAAAAAGGCTCGAAACTTGATTAAAATATTTTTGTCATTATTTAGAGGAAAGACAAAAGTATTTTTTGAGTATTTTTTAAATCCTTTCTAGCATGTCCGAAATCTTAGCTAAAAATCATGTTTTTTTTTAATCATCAAAAAATGTTTTTTTTTTTTTCAAACTCTGGTCATTATCTTCTTGTCCAAGATAACGTTTTCTTTTTAAATTTCTCATTTTTTCAAATAAAATATAATTTTGAGGAGTATTTTTCGTTTTACCTTTTTTTCTGTAGTTAGGTAGGTTTTTTTTTTTTAAACTTTTAACTTTTATACTACTTTTTTTTGTATTTCAAATTCTGAGACGTACAAATGCTGATTTTCACTTTTACTTCCAGAAAAATAAACTATTTGTTACTATTTACTATTCAGTATATAAATTTTAAATTATATTTCGTTTTTATTTAACACGGATTTATTTCATATTCAAAGAAGGTCTCGGAATATGAGTCAATAAAATAATGTTTGTTTGATGTAAGGGAGATAAATCGATACATAGACATTGTTTGAAACGCTGAAGTGGACTATACACACTACGGGAAGATTTAATTTAAATGTTAGTTTTCAAAAACATCGATTTTGTTTTTATTTATCTTGCTGAAAATTAACTTTAACTGTTATTGTCAAAAAAATTTGAAAAGTGATGACTTGCAATATTTTCAATTTGGGGGAGGCCAGATAATGAACTAGTAAGTTCCAATGTTTTGATTATTTTAAATGAAAAGCATCAAGATCATTAACAACTTTAATGCACCAAATTTTCTAAATGTTTGTTTATTTATTTATTTTATTTTTTTTAATGCAATTGTTCACCCAATACAAGGCCCAAGAACCACTCAAGGTAGAGGTTTGTGGGAGGATAAAAATTAAAATAATAAATAAATAATAATAAAAATAAAGAATTTCATTTTCCCATAATAAAAAGGGTTTCTGGTCATGTGGAAAGTTTGTGACCCCATTTCCGGAAAGGAGATTATCTTGGCACTTCAAATTCGAGTTCCATCATTTAAAAGCAGCAGCCCAAACACAAAGTACAACCAGCTACCCTCTCTCAACGTCTTATTGACTTGAGGTCGACCGTTCTCTTACCTCTGAATTTTATATACATACGTGCATCATTAAAAATTTACCGTTGAGTTTTCAACCAAGTCTTAGTGTGTATTATTGCAGTCCACTGACATACCACCTGATACCAGAACAAACCCCAATAACCAACTCACTATAGGTTTACTGAATGGGGTCATTTTATGGATGTAGATAATGGTTGACACTAGATTTGAAAAGGTTAAGATTATAGAGGTCAAAGAAGTATTCTCTTATAAGTCTTGCACAAAGCAGTGGCTCTTGAGAAGAAGTCCAAATGGAACTTATTTCTAACCAATAGAATACAAAGGGAATGAGGATGACTCTATGACATAGTGGCTCTTAACTGCAAACTTCACAACTAGTGAAATTAGAAAATGGAGCTTGTCAGAACATTTTCCATGGGAATAGTGATTGAGTAGCAATAAACTTGCAACATTTTGTCTATGGGGAAAGGGGTTGTAGGGTGGAAAGTAATTCATCACCCACAAGGCTGTGTAATCACTTTTGATCTCTGTAAAGCTGTAAGTAAACTGGGATTGCAAAGGAAATATTTGTCGCAGATTATTTCCACGTCACAGAATAAATCACTAAGTTCCAACTCGAACATCGAGGGCAGAAAGAAATGCCGAAAACTCAATTTGCAAATACTATCTTGCTAATCAAAATGCACGCCACCAGTCAGAAAAATAATTCCCCCAGATTCGAGAACACCAACTGCTTTTATCGGGCGAACATTTTTTCCATTCGTTGACTGCTGAGAGACGATCTCCAGTATTTTGCATATCAAAGTATGTTTAATTGCGACTCCTGCGTCAGACTTGTTTTTTTTTTTTTGATCTGGTCTGACTTTTTTAACTGTAACCTATTTTATTACTCACCTTTATGCTTTTGTTTATAACACTTTCATACTTTATGATCTTTTAATATGTTGACACATATTAAAAGATCATAAACAATTAAATGTCTTGCTCTTAAATGCATTGTCCTGGGTAAGACAATAAACTACGTCCAGCAGCAAGGCCTCTGATCAGGAGGTTTTGAGGAGCGGGGAACCACTTCTTAATTGCTTATGTTCCCAGGTCCATCCTGGCCTGAGGTGGCAACATCTGTTAGGGTCCCAGCTATGGGCAAATAGTTAACCCCCATATTGGGGTCAAAGCACTGTGAAAGTGTAAAAATAAGTTTTAATACTAATGATACATTTTTGTAAAAAATTATTGCCTGCATTAGATTTTGAAAAAAAATACCAGCAATCCATTTTTGAAGAAAAATTACCAGCAATAAAAATCTTGTCGACATTAAATAACCCATTGGAGTTGATATGCCATAAAACAACCACCCAAACTTATATATATATATATATATATATATATATATATATATATATATATATAAGATAAGAACAAATGGAGTATAATTCTACTGTCTGTAACATTTAATTTAAAAGAGGGCTCAATACAGAGTAGAGCTAAATATTTTTTATTATCGGAGATTAAAACAAAAACGTTAAAAATCACTACACTATAGCAATCGTGTTTCAAAAGCAGTGTACTTCGTCTTTTTTTGAAAGAGAAAGAGAAGATGACCCCCCCCCACAAAGAACATGATTTCTATTGTGTATCAATTTTTAACATGTTTTTGTTTTAATGTTGGATAATTATATATATATATATATATATATAAGTGAACATAGAAGTCAACACTTGGAGGCGACAGTCTGTTTCATGCTAGATGCAATCATCGGGCCATGATTGCATCTAGCATGAAACAGACTGTCGCCTCTAAGTGTTGACTTCTATGTTCACTTTTATATTTACACATGCTCTATCTCTGATATTGACCACTTTATCCCATAAATATAGCACACTTTAAGACTATATTTCTTCACATATATATATATATATATATATATCTATATATATTAAGAGGATAAAAATAGAGTTTTATGGTATGCTCTATCTATGGGTTAGAGTGCTCAATATCAGAGAGTGTATGTAAATATAAAAGTGGATATAGAGGTCAACATCCAGTGGCAACAGTCAGTTTCATGCTTAAACACAATTAGGCCTGACGATTGCATTTAAGCATGAAATAGATTTAATATAAGTGGCTGATTGATGTTACTTTCCTCATCCTGAGTTTCATAGATGGGCCGTCCAGAAATTAACCTGTCCACTCATTGTAGGGTGGGGGTGTAACTACAATGAATATTTTATATTAATTGTTTGCAATTTTCTGTGTGTGAAAGGGATATGCAGGTGGTTTAATGGATAGTAGCTTGGAATGAGAGCTGAGTTTATGTTGACAGATACTCTTGGCAAAGGTATGAATCCATCTTCACATGAGCTACAAGTTAAATTGTGTGATTTGTGCTTAGAAAAAAATTATTGTTATTCTCAAAAGAAAAAAAAAATTGTTGATCACAATATTAGCTTTCAAAAAGATAATTATTCATATAATCCAAAATATATTTTGGCTTAAACAAACGGGTTGATAAGCCTTAAAATAGCAAATCAATTCATGTGTGAAAAGGTTTTTACGTAAGTGCATCTATGTGTCCATACTTATCTGTAATGGTGTCGTAGTGTTTGTGAAAAGACATTAAAAATTTGTATGAATTAAGATTTTGGTAAAATGAACAAATTAGAGAGATTTAAGTTATAGCAGACACAGTATTCTATTAAATCAGTTTCAGGCATGATAAAAACTTTATTGGAAATTATTAATAAAATCTGATATATTTACTTAATGGATGTAAACTTAAAATTTAATTATGTTATAATTTATAGAGAAAGATAGAAATTACACAGTATTTGAAACATCTATCAAATTATTAATCTACAAATTTTCAACTTTTAAGCATTTATAATTATTAAAAATTTTATACTCTTCAAGTAATGCACTTTCAAACAGAACTGCATTTTTCTGTTTAATCTTCATGTACATTTTGTGTCTACTACTACATCTGTGCACTAGGTATAAATTTAGGGCAACATGTGAAGTAGTCAGTCTATGTGATAATCTGAGTAGCAGAAGGATGTAACAGTCTGAGTACAAAATAGTAAGTTGAGGCAATAAATCTTTCCTACTGTATATTGTCTTCATAAGAAGAAACTGGACTTTAAAAAAAAGGGAAAATATTTTTTGTAAATCACCTCAGCTATTTCTGGAATATAAATATTTTCGATTTCCAACTTCATCTGCTTTTTTTTCTTTTCCATTTTCTTTGTAGACAAGTTAAATATTTTTTTCAAGGCCAAATTTTCATCCCATCAATCTTCCATATTTTTTTTTATTTGGTTTGCTTCGAATGAGAAGTTTGAAAATATTAGATTAATAAATGTTTTAAGTTCTAAATTAATTGAATGCATAATAACCTGAATATAGAAACCGTTACAAAAAAGCTATCCTACATTATGGATGAACAAATGGGATAATGTTTATTATCATGGAAATTCTTGCCAAGGTGGTTGTGTTTACTTTGTACTCATGCCCTTCAGAAAGGCATGAATACAGCTCAACTTCATCCAGCTATGGGTAAAATAGTAGAGCAAACTGAACTCTTTAACCTTGATAGGACAACCAGTCTAAGAGAAGGATAACTCTGAATTCAAAAATATGAAGATGGCAATGGGAAACCACTCGATTACCTTTCTCCAAACAGTCATGATGATTCACAATTTAGAGATATTAAAGGTAGAAGGAAATTGTAGAGAGACTTTATTGCTGATGTCATAAATTAATATGGTTTTGTACATAAGGGTTGCTTGGAAAGTAATGCTTCCTATTTTATGTTGGCTTACGAGGTCAGAAGTTGATGTTGGTGTTATAACAGTAGAGGTTGGACCTCCCTACTATTATCTTTTTGCTTTCTCCACCTACATTAGCTTGCACACTAACATGAAATTGATATCTCCAATGACCTTAGGTTGAGTGGCTGCTGTATTTATTTTTTTCTTCTTGTATGAAACACCAGTCTGAAGCTGCTGGAGTGATCAACTGATTACAACTGTTAGACCCTTGTGCAAATTAATTGAAACAAAACGAATAATTTTATTATTATTTACTTTTTTTTTCATATTTTTCTAATGAACCCTGACACAGTGCACATGTTAGTACTTTGCATGTCAATTCCACAAAATCGTTCCTTGCAGATTGACCACAGATTCTCGATTGGATTTAAACCAGGAGAGTTTCCAAGCCAGTCTATAGTAATTTGATTTGCTCACTGGTAAGGTTTGCCAGTGTGTTCGTGCAGCATTACAATTTTTATATACTTCCTTGGAATAACATCCAGATTGACCACAGATTCTCGATTGGATTTAAACCAGGAGAGTTTCCAAGCCAGTCTATAGTAATTTGATTTGCTCACTGGTAAGGTTTGCCAGTGTGTTCGTGCAGCATTACAATTTTTATATACTTCCTTGGAATAACATCCATTGCAGACAATGGCTGTAGGATAACTAATCGACAGTTGAGACAAATGTGTCTGGGAGTGATGAAAATTTGATGCAGTCATGGAAGATGCAATATTTTTCAAGGTCAAACAAATTTCATCATACACCTCAAAAATAGATTTATATTACTGCACACCACTACAAATGACCTAATCCGAGGAAAAAAATAGAAATCGATTCCACCCTGTTATTCCAGTGGGTCTAAAACTGACCGTATAGTGAAAGAAAGGAAACTACAGCGGTTGTTTCAATTGCACAAGGGTGTAAATGATTCCCGGGCTGCTGGTTTATTCTCCTGGTCACTTGGTGAAATTCCAGAGGTGCTCTCTTCTGTTTGAAAATATTTGGTTTGACATTTTCATGTTAGTTTTATCAATCTGCTCTTCTGTACTGGAAGAGGGTATGAGGTAGGTTTATTCATACCACATACCAACCTGAAATTTATATCCCCAAGATATGTTTTTTATACTGGAGATTTCTTTCTTCATGATAGCTAAGGAGTCCCATGTTTTCAGTGCAACACAGCAGAGGTTCAAAATCATTATTTCCTTTTCTTAGATACTGTCCCAGTCTAATGAGTTTCATGAACCTGATTTTAACTTGGTGTTTCCAAGCAATCTCCCATCCAAATACTGACCAGACTTGATGTGACTTTGGTGATCAGATGAGAACTGGTATTCAAAATGATATGGCTGTAATATAAAGATTATGAGGATAAAGAGGATAGATAGTGATTGACCCATGACTTGAAGAGGTTAAGATTGTAATGTTCAGGGAAGTATCCCTGTGTGGCTCCCACAAATAGCAGTTCTCAGGAAAAAGCTGTCCGAGTGGAGCTTCCTCCCTACAAATGGAATACATAGGAAATGTAGGTGATTTGACTCCTTGGTCATCACATAGCAAGTCCCTATGGGTTTGAACAGGTGGAACTAAAGTATAGAGCTCATCAAAAATAGTGCATTACCTGCAACCAGACATAAATGTGTCAGAATAATCCAATTTCTTTTATAGAATAGGGAGGTGCTGTCTTGCATTTGGAACAGTTAGAACCAGACTCACTTCATTGCTCAAAGACAAGAGCATAATGTTATATTCTACTGAAAGATGAACTGATATGAAACAGATACTACACACTGAGCCTAAGCAGAAGGCCAAGGCTTAATTCTCTGATAATCTTATCTTTCTCACAGTGCATAGATACTCTGATTATGAACAGAAGTGTCAATCTCTGTACAGGGCTGGCTCAAGGTGCTGGCAATTCAGGCAGTCACCCAGGATGCAGTTAAAGCTGAAGGTGTCATGACATCGCCATATCATGTGTTTGGGATCTTCCAAAACGAAAGCTTATAAAAGCATCTTGCTGGTGACCATGATTCAAGATGGATTAAATTCTTTGGCTATTTTGTCAATAGAAAATGATCTTGTACAGAAGATAGACAATGAAATTGCCATGAAAAGGTTTGCAGATCTAAAGGCTTGAAAAAAAAAAAATTTAGATAGGATAATGAATGTTTTCTTTAGCTTGTATTAAGTTGATTATTGTAATAAACTTGTTATTCTACATTTTCAGTTTTTCTCTTTGTGAAGATTTAAAAAAATTATACTTGTAAAGGTGCTGGAATTCAGCCTGCCCAGAGTACCAGTAACACTAGCGTCATTACTGCCTTTTTGTTAATAGTTTTTTGTTATTTTCTATGATTTCTGCTGTGAAATTTATAAATCCATTCCATTGTGGAGATTGGTATTCAAGTTCAAGTAAAAGTCAGAATTCTGAATAGGATTCTAACTGGGAGATTAGTGCAATGCAAATTGCTACAAAACCAAAACCATAATCTAAAAATTTGAGTCATGTTCTTCAATAGCCTTGTCAGATCAAGATTTTCATATAGATGCTATGCATGGTGCCAAACCTGTTCAGAAATAACAAAACTCTGAACTGTATACAACTGAATTCTCAGATCAATGTAGCCATTGATCCGAAAAAGCAGTTGTATATGGCTTTGAGTAAATGAAGCCTGTTGGTCATTGCAAGGGCCATCCTTCGTCAAACCTTGTGGCCTGACACTACAGAAACACAAAGATCTGTACCAAATAGCAGAAACCAGATCATTTGAAGATTTTCAACAGTAACAACAACTAAAATGGATAGAACATGTAACTCAAAGAGAAAATAATGACCTAATAAAGATGTTGACATTCCACACTACTACAAAGAATGGTTAAGAAGAAGGAAACCCCCATCAATACTGGAAAGAGTGATCACTGTTACTAGGCTTGAGATATCTATTTTCCTGAAAGATTAAGAGAAAGATTTTATAAATTTCAACTGACTGTAGCATTGGCTGCTAGATCGATAAATGCTGAATATTTCCTTATAAGGAAACAGCTAATATAACTATTACCATTAGAGATTAGTAAAACAGATACTACACTTTGATCTCGGTCTGATGGCCAGTGGTTGAAGCAAAGTGTAACTTTACTAGCACTGACTGCTCAGTTAGTGAATGCCCAATTTTTCTGTATTAGAATATGGTTAATATTGTGATTACCATATATATATATATATAGCATAATGAGAAGCTACGTATACTATCTTGATATGTATAAAAATGGAGAAAACAACTGAAAAGTTGCAAATTAAAAAAAGAAAAAATTGAATTTTTTTTTGTGAAAGTATTTATTTTTTATTTTTTTTATATATATATAAAAATATATATATAGAGAGAGAGAGAGTTGCCTGACAATTGCACTAGCATGAAACAGACTGTTGCCTCTAAGTGCTGACTTCCATGTCCACTTTTATATTTGCACACGCTCTATCTCTGATATTGAGCACTTTATCCCATAAATATAGCACACTTTAAGACTATATTTCTTTATATATATATATATATATATATATAAATACTTTCTCAAAAAAAACATTCAATTTTTTTTTTTTTAATTTGCAACTTTTCAGTTGTTTTCTCCATATATATATATATATATATATATATATATATATATAAATAAATAAGAGGGGTGTTGAAAAGCTCACCTTAACCAAGAAGGGATTCAAAAAGATATCTGATGTTTGGACATTTGGTTAGATTTGGGTTCAGGTCGAGAATATTTCAGCATCTCTGTTGTTAATCCTCACTGAATCAATTGCATCTGCCACAAGGTAATCCTCCTGTTAGTCTGAATATTGACAACTGAACAATTCAACCATTTATCAATATGGCTGCCAGCATTTTATAGGAGCCACCACCTGGTGGTGCTAAACAACCACCAAAAGGCAAGGGCAATAACTACAACATTACCATTTCTCTCATTTCTACAGAAGCACACAGAGTACATAATAACACAGGCAACAAAAAATGTTTATAAGACCTAAGTTAAATATTCTTTGGACTTCATAATATGTCCAAGAATCTTGGATGAGGAATACCTCACCTGTTAAGTGAGTCAGCTATTTGGTGACTTGTGGACACCCATGTAATATCAGACAGTTCTTTATTGATCAACATTTCATGCAAGATAGCCATCTCTATTTTAAGTCTTTTATCCACATTGCTAGAATCGGCTGATTCACAAACACCTGAATTATCTGTTTTGCATACAACAGGGATGTTATTCACAACATCCTCAAAATTGAACAATGCGAGAAAGAATTTCCTGTAGTATATACATATATCAGCCATGTCAACCATTGCCAGTGTCTCATCAACTTGTGTGCTCTTCACAACTCTATATGTCTTGACTGCCAGGAGATAGGCATGTAGTTGCTGTTACAAGAAATATATACCCTCCCTGGGAACCTCCATAACTTAGATTAGCAAAGGAAGCATCACTGTAGGCAACCATTTTTAGCTGTCTTAAATCTCCCAGATCTTGTATGGTCAGCTGAGATTTCTGCCTTTTAGGCTTTTTTATGGATTTATTAACTAGTCTAATATTTTCAATTTTCCTTTCTTTGAGAAAAGAAATAGACTCGCATACATCAAAGCACAAATCTGGTCTGAGTGGCCAACTAATTTAATTGACTAATAAGCCTCTTGATATTGGTATATTCGGATTCTGAAAGTTCCTCTTCATTATCTTTATTTTGGATGGATATGGATTTTAGACACACAGTATAGACATCTTGACTAATTCTCATTAATTTACTCTTTTGAGATATTTCCATTCCCAAATATTTGAAGGTGGTCTTTGCTTCAGACTTCACTACAAATTTCTTTTAGATCCAATCAATTATTTCACCTTGAAAAAGTGCAGTCCCTGCCCAGCAAAAATCATCAACATGTGTGGAAATAATTCCGTGCAATTGTTTGCCATAATACCAAGTAAACACTGCTTGGTCATATTTAGATGTAGTAACTCCCAATTCCAATAGTTACCTCTGACAGTCAAATACCATGATCTGGAAGCATCATTAAGACCATAGGCACATTTGCGAAACTTCCAGAAACCATTACTGGGTACATTAGCTTCAGGAGGTGTGGGGATGGCGGCAAGATAAACATTCCTTTCAAAATCATTACTTTATAAACAGACATTTTTTATGTCCATAGAGTTGCAAGTCCATCCTGAGGATGATATGATGGCTAAGACAATGCACAAACCTTTCTCGGAACAAGTGGGGGGGGATCTGTATGAACAGTTTTGGCTCCTTTATCCTGATATCTCCAATCGACAACATTAACACCCATTGTTGCAATTATTGGTACTGTGTCTTTACAAAGTAAATTTTAACTGTTGGCCATCAGGCAATTAAATTTCAGTTTTCATATGGTACTATGACATGGTCCACTTGTTTAAAAAAAAAAAAAAAAAAAAAAAAAAAAAGGGAAAATTATTTTGGAAATAATTTTTGTAGATTAGCATACCTTTAACCTTTCTCAAGCCATAACATTTGTCAGAATCAAAAACTAGAAGTGGTGTCCTGTTCATAATATTGATAGTGTAAAATCAATCCCTGACTTTTTAGAGATTTATCTGGACTTAATTACAATTGTCAAGTTTGAACTGTGCTTACATCTGATATATGTATATTGTTTCTTTTTTTTTTAATTTTCAGAATATTAAAAACTTTTTCTTTACTTTTTTTGAGAACTTTTTTTTGGGTAGTTTGAAATCACCTGCTTAAACTTTGATGAATAATAATTCTTACATACATACGTTTATTAATTTATGTAAATTTTTGTTCTTTAATTTTAAATGTATGTATCCATTCGTTCTTTATTTAAAAGAAATATTTATATTAAAAAAAATTCTAATTTCGTATATAACTAACTCTTTTACACTGAATTGATATAATAAACAGGACCCCACCACCATTTAAAGTGATCAAAAGGCATCAATATTTTTTTTATTCTTCCTAATGTCATAGCCTAAGGAAAATCTCAAGAATGATAATCTATAAAAATTATTTCCAAAAAGATTTTCCTTATTTATTAAGAGTGGACCACTCTATTTAAGTAGTCCCGTACTCTCTATGTTCCTTTAGGATATGGGCAATCCTTTATTTCTACAGCTTCCCATCTTTTATTGCTTGCTCCTTTATTACTTCTCTTTACTTTTGTCATACTTCATTCATTTCTTGAAACTTATCAAGTATGTTACTTGCTACTTTGCTTTATTTTTCATGTCTTCGGAAACACCTTGTGGGTGTTAAATTCTTCAAACTTTCCTTCTTTATTATCTGTTTCCAAAATTCCAGCTGTCTTCTGATTGTTAACAGCAGTTTCTGTGTAGTTCATATTCTTAAAATTTTCCCGTTTCTCACATGCTCTGTAGATTCCCTGGGAGAACCAGATTTTGGTTACCTTGAGTCTTTTATTTAGGATGAAAATGTCCCCCATTCTTAGAAATTTCAATTGTATTTTTCTATTCTAAGCACAAGTGGCTTTTTCATTCTCATTTTCCTTGAAATTTCCTCATTGCTCATGTGTCTTGTTCATTGGATTCTTGGCATTTGTCAGTAGAAACACACCCGTATCACTTCAAATATCTTTTTCATATATTCATTGTGCCATGTCACTTCAGGACATTGATGATCATGGCTCTCCACAATTTCCTGCCCTTTGTAATTCTTAATAGATTTTGTCTTTTTGTTATATTTCCTAAACCCTTTTCTGTCATTCATTGATACATATTTGCTAGGTAGGTTATGTGTTGCTTTCCTCTGTCCCTCTTGCCTTCAATCTATGCATTGAGTATCTAATTTTCCAAGCCCTCTTTCCTCATTATGTGCACTACAAATTTCAGTTATCTCTTTCTGATGTTATGTATACATGTCCTTTTGTTTCCATTTTCCCTAAAACTTTGTTGTTGCTGACATGTTCAGTCACTGGTATTCTTAGCATCCTTCTGTAGAACCACATTTCTGTTGCTTCAAGTCTCTTTGTCATCAGTGATGTCCAGCATTCACTGCCATATAGGAGGACTGATATTATGTAACAGTTCAGTACTTTCTTCTTGTTTCTACCAAAATTTTTCTGTTTCTTAATACTTTGCTTACCTTTTGGAAGGCATCTTTCAGTATTCCAATGTGCTTTTGGATTTCAGTGTCGTACTTTCCATCTGCTATTAAAACACTTCCCAGATATTTAAATTGCTGTACTTGTTTGATTTGTAATCTGCATGTTGGCCTGTTCTTTTTGCTAACAACAATGCATTATCTTTTTTTATGTTTAGTCCTTTCTTCTCATTTTCCTTCACTACCTTCTGTAGGAGTTCTTGTAGTTTACTTTCTGCTGTCAACACTGTGTCATCTTCATATCTTATGTTGTTAAAATTGTAGCTGCCAATAATGAATCCTGATAGGACTTCTAATTCTCTTACATTTGCCTCACTGTACAGGTTGAACAAGTCTGATGAAGGAAATTAAATAATACATTATATTCCATTTGTTTCATATGACATTTTCCTTTTTCTTTATATATTGTTTATTTTCTGGAAGGCATCTTTCACTGTTCCTATGAACTTTTGGATTTCCATGATACATTTTCTGCCATCTGTTACTTCTCTCCCCAGATAGAAATTTCAACTCTGTCTTTCTGATTCTAAATTTAAATTCCTTTTCACTCTCATTTTCCTTAAAACTTCTTCATTGTTCACATCTTCTATCTATGGTACTCTGAACATCCTCCTTGAAAACACGTCTCTGTTGCCTAAAGTCTCCTCTTTGCCTGTGCGGAAACGCCAGCATCCACTGCCATATAGGGGGAGGAGTGATGTCACAAAGGAGTCCAGCACCCTCCCCCCTCTCTGTTTCTAATGATATTCTCTAATCCTTTAATATATTACTCAATGTCTGAACGGTAAATTTCACTATTTCTATCCACCTCTTGATTTCTGTGTCGCACTTTTCACCATCTTTTACCTTTTAAACTTGCTTTGATTTGCTTAAAGAATTACCTTTCATTTTATTGGGTTAAATAATACTGTAAGTACATGTTATAGGAACTCTGATAGGAGATGATGCAACCATTTAATATTAATAAAAGAAAATAACCTTCCTAGGGCAATTGCAACTTCTATGTACTTTTTTTTGGACATCACAAACTTATCTCCGTGACCCTGTAACCCCTAAACCTTCTTTCTACTCACACACTCTCTCCTCTCCGTCACTACTTCTGTTAGTTGTGTTTTTGCTTTGGCCATGGGAAATACAACAGGTGTGATTCTCTGACAACTTTCCTTGTTGGTAGAGAAACCTTTTTTGTTTAAAAGAATTTGGATCATTCTTTTCTGTAAGATGATACACATTTAGGACAGATAGTATAATGTAAACAAACTTTACCAAAGACACTTGGACAACTCATTAATCATGTCTTCTTATCAGTGGAAAATGGATAGACCCGAGCGCACACACCTGGGATAGGAACAAAAATTCCCCAAGCCTCTACAACTGTCAATTGCACTAACCTCGGTAATATACACAATAAAAGCTCAATATCTAAGTTATGAGTTATTTGCATACTGATTTTTAAAATGTATATTTCATTAACTGTCCTTCATTACTGTTCTATTTTTCAAGGATTGTTTTGATTTTCATATAATAAATAGTTCTGTTTAGGAATATTGTCTTATATAGTGCAGCAAAGTGTTTGAAATTTGCATTTTACTTAGCCCTTCAACAAGTTGGCATCTATTTGTAAAACTTACCTTAACTATAACAAGTCTGCCCCTACATCTGATCAATTAATATTTTCTGTATTTACAGTCATATTCTTTGAACAAATAAATTGAACGTCCACAACACCTTCAACATTTTATAAATAGTGAACATTAATTGCATAGAAAAACAACTAATTTTTCCTGGAAAAGTTCCCAGATAGTGAACGAGCAAAGTTTGCTAGTTAATAATAATTTCTATAATCATAAAGTCAGATTAAAAAATTAAACTAACATTGAAAAAAAATTAAAAAAACAATAATTCAGATAAAAATATCTTAAAAATACTATTAAACTGTGTTGATAGGTATGTGTCTATTAATAAAATCTCATTCAATTTAGAAACAGATACTAAATATATTTCCCAATTCAAAAACTACAGACACCACAGATGTGTGTAAATGTGAAATGCTACTCACTGGCACTTGATGTTGCACTCAAAATACACCAAAGAAACCCAATACATACCTATACTGCACAACTCTTTCAACCCAAGAAAAATTCTTTGATAATCATTTATTTATACATCCCTTCTATGCTGTCTACCTCCTAATTAGTGATCGCTTGATCTCAGGGTTGCAATTTCATGCTATTTAAGCAGGCCTTTGTATAATTTAAGGGAGACATGAGAATGCATGATGATCAATTTTCAGTGTGAAACTTATAGTCATGTTTTATTACTGTTTTTATTGTGTTCTTTTTAGTTTAACTATATATATTTCCTGGTAACCTCTTTTTCTTGAATCACACCACTGGGACTAAAGGGGAAGAGTCAGTAACATAAAACTAAACTGATCTCCTCCAACTGCTCGACCGTTTGCAGGGTACCAGAATTTATCTGTCCCACTGTGTGTTTCAACAAATATTGTATTGCTTCCTGTACCATCAGCATGTAGCCATATCATATGGAAACACTAGTTCTTCTACAATCATTGAAGTTAAGCAACATTGAGCCTGGTCAGTACCTAAATGGGTAACCACTTGGGAATACCAGGTGCTGTGAGCTTGGATTTGTGAGTGGTGTAATGGACCACAGCTCGAAATTGGAACGCAGAGAGCCAAGTTCCAATTCCATTCAGGTTTATCATATTCACAAATACCCTTGGGTAAGATATGAATCCACATCTTCTTCCCCCAGCTATGGGTTAATTAGTAGGACTTGTATCAGTAAACCATTATCCCCAAAAGATTCTTAGAATGTAAAATATTTTCTGACTTTAAATAACCTACAAAAGGTTGATAGGCCATAAAAACAAATCAATCAATCAATCAATCCTATATCATTGAGAAGAAAAGCTCCTAATAATGACAAAAGAAATGAACCCTTTCCAACTACTTTAGATGTTACTCTCAATCTCCCAACTGTTATCATTTGTGAAATGATTATTAGATAGAATTGCTAGAAGTGCATGCATACATCTTTAATTTAAAATTTATTAGCTTTTTTAATTCATTTCTCTGATGTATGTTACTGCATTCCAATTTAAATCACATGTATTGTCATATTAATTACGACAAGTGTGATTTTTAAATATCTAATTACTGAAATTGACCACTCAACTCAAATTAGCCCTTCACCTAGTAGATGTTTGGGTATTCTTCTTCTTTATGTGCTGTTGTCCCTTCAGGACGTAGGCGATCATGGCTCTCCACTTCTCCCTATCTCTTGTAGCTCTCAATAAGTTTTGTCCCTCTGCCACCACCCCCAGACCACGTTCTGTCATCCACTTGCTTAAGCCCGCCAGTTATGTCGTACATTGCTTTTCCTTATCTCTCTTTCCCTCTGTCTGACCTGTGAGTATCAGATTCTCCAGGCTCTTCTTCCTCATTACATGTCCCAGAAACTTCAGCTACCTCTTCCCGATGTTAAGTATAAGCTTCCTCTTTGTTTGTATCCTCTCTGAAACCTCTTCATTGCTCTCACGCTTGGTACAATGCTGAAATTAATTTTATCAGACTCTAAATGATTTTACTTAGTTTTAGGAATTAATAATTATTGCTTCTTCTTTCTCTAACTATAAACTAAATAGCAGAGCTGACTGAGATATCTAGCTGTAATTCTAAGCTCAAATTTCTTTTAACAGATGTTTGAACTTCAGTTGAAACTAAATGTTAAATGACACCTTCAGTTCCATAACTCACCCTAGCACCTATATACTCTGTGTCAGTCCTACACTTAACCCCACTGACCTTACACCAAACCTACGTCCTTTCATTAAAGCTTGGTAGAGGTTGTATACAAATCCAAATAGGAGTGATTGGCACAGTCCAGTCTGTAATAACAAAGTTCAAATTTAATTGTTCAGTCACCTTGCTAAGTTAATGCACAAATTGCAAAACCTGTAAATTTTTGGTTACAACAAATAGATAATTTTCTTATGTATGTCCCTAGTAATCTTGCCTCTATGATATTAAATCAAATCGGTGTAGGGGATGCAGATGCACCCTGAGCAACTTTTGTTACTCACTTTCTCCCAATGCATCTTTTAGAACTCATGTATATGAGTGAGCTTATCTTGGTCTCTGGCTGGTAAGGAGAAGATCTGTTGCCTTGACTTCTGGGTAAACAAGACATATACACTCTGGGTATCATGCCTGTATTTTTCTTTCTGAGTTATTTGTCCCTTCATTAAGGGTGTGCTGGAAGCAGATGTTTTCTGAGTTTTGTTAGAAACAAAGAAAAGGGTGCTGGATTGCTACGTGAAATCCCTCTTCTTGTATGGCATTGAATGCTGGACAATCTCCTCCCCATGGATGTGGACAAAACTGGAAACAGCAGAAATGTGGTTCTACAGAAGGATACTGAAAATTCCATGGATGTATTGAGTAAGCAACAAAGAAGTCTTAAAGAAAATGCTAGCAGAAAGAACTCAGAATCAGGAAGAGATAGCCGAAATTCCTTGGTCAAATAATGAGGAAGGAGGGCTTGGAAAATTTAACTCTCACAGGACATGTTAAGGGCAAGAGATATAGAAGAAGGCAGCGAGTCACTTATCTGATGAGCTTGTGTATAAGGATGGCACAATGGACAAACAATTTTCTTAGCTGGAGACAAGATTTTTTTAAAAGTATCTGACAATCAGAGAGATCATAGGGATAAGTGGATTCATGTCTTTCCCCCAAAACTGGTTTTTATTTGTAGATCCAATTTCCTACAGTTTTAAAATCTGCTGAATATTTGATAAATTTTCAATAATATAATAACCACAATCAAATATACTGTAACCCAATGTGTCCTGCTTCCCTTTTTCATCAGTTCACAGGGTGGGGCTGTTCTCATTCCACTGTCACTGCCTGAACTTGAAATTGAACCCATTGAGTTCAGTCTCTTGGTCAGGTAGTAAATCATGCATTTGTTCAGCTTTACTCTGAACAACTACATATGATTTACTAAAAAATACATCAATGAATTGTAAGAATTAACTAATATGATGTAGTCGTCAAAGGGGAACAACTCTGCCCTATTGCAGGGAAGAGTTAAGGTTACTGTTGGTGAAATCGAGGCTTAGGGGATTTTACCGGAGTGGGCAATATAGAAAATGTAACATTTGTAAATAAAACCAGACAAGAGATCCTTTTGACTAAATATATTATGTTTTATTTGCTCACAAGTATTTTAAGTACTAATACAACATATGAGATATTCTTTGACACTGATAGTGGAATGAGAGCATTCTATTCCTGTGGATTGAATAAAGTGTTTGGCTTGAAATTACCAGAATATCACTGAATATAACGGGCGTTTGCAGAAGGTTAATGGTACAATAGATAAAACATTGCATCTAGAAAAACCAAAATGAACACAGATCAATGAATAACAATTCTAATTCTTCACCTTGGAAATGTTTTTTGCATTCAAAAATAAAATGCATGCAGGTGCAATTAATTAAAAGTCTTATACTTTTTTTTTCCTGAAGTACGATAATTTTCATCTTTTTTTCTGATCCTGACAGTAAGTTGTATAAACAATGAATACATAAGTAAATTCTGATGAGACTTGAACTCACATCTCATATCCCAGGAGCTTGTCTTTCATGGATGATGCCTTAACCAATTCCACTATTAATGGTAATATTAGCGATTTCCCTACAATGAAACATTTGGCATTTATTGACCGAGCAGCTAGTACTGCTTTTGATTGAAATTTATAAAATCTTTCTCTTAAAACAATTTTTCAGGAAAATAGGTTTAACAAGTCCAGTAACTTTTATAGCTCTTTCCAGTATTGATGGGGGATTTCTTTCCTAACTTTTTATTTGAAGTAGTGTGGAATATTAACATCTTGATGATGTCATTATTTTCACTTTGAGTTACATGTGCTATTCATTTTAGTTGTTGCTGCTATTGGTAGTCAGCAACCAATGTGGTTTCTGTTATTTGTTACAGTTCTTTGTGAATCTGTAGCACTAGTCAATAATGTTCAAAGAAGGATTACCTTTGTCAAGGCCATCAAGTTTTATCTACTCAAAGCTTTTCTTCACCATTGATCTTAGAAAGCAGTTGTGTACAGCTGACAGTTTCAACAGTTAGATGGGCCCAAATCTACAGCCATGTCACTTCTGTACTTCAGATCTTCCTGTTATCGTCATTCTACTTAAATGGTCTGACCAAGAAAATTGTAATAAAAAAAATTACAATAAAATGAAGGTGAGTCAAAAATGTATAATGAAAATACTTAATTTTAAAGTTTAAATAATTTAAGTTTAAATATTTTTAGTTATGTAAACTAGGCCCAAAAATTTTAAATGAATATTTAAAGTTTAAATATTTTTTGAAAATATTGCCTTTTTGAAAGGCTGTCTGTTTATATAATCCATAATATTGTATCATAAATAGAATTTATTAAATATATCAAACCATTTATTTGGGTACCAACATAAATTTTCTTAAAAAGAACATACCATGATGAAAAAATGTCCCAAACTTAATAAAAAGCAAATTTTATTGTCAAAATGTTTGTTCTTAAGATGAAAATCTAAAGTATTTTATTATTTTACTAACTTGAAAATTTATTTGAAAATATTGTTTATTCTGGCATCAGTGGGTGAGCCAAAGATTATTTTAGTTTTTTTTTTTTTTACACGTTAAAAACATTGTTTCAGTAATTCTTTCAAAACTTGAATAATTGTCAGATTTTAATGAAATTTTCATGACTTATTCACAAATAAATGAAATTATTTTTTAAATTATTATTTATTTATTTTTTTTACATCTGTTACCCAACTTAATATTATGAAGTTAATTAAAATTTTAGCCTCTTTATTAATTAAAAGCAGGAATCCTTGGAGAAATAAAATAAATAAAAAATACAAAAAATCTATGACATCATTTAATTAGAAAAGCTTTTAATTTCTTTTATAAATAAGATATATTAATGACACTATTGTCTTCCGAAAAATTTTTTTTCGATGAATAATGAATTTTTACAAGAATTGTTTTCATTTTTTTAAATAGAAAAATTTAAGTTTTAAATCTTTCAAATTCTGTATTAATTTCAGCCTTTTAGATTATATTATTATTAAGTAAAAACTATATTTACTAATTATAAATGGAAAAGCTTAATACAAATCATCAGACACCAATATTTTTAAAAGAATTTTTTGTATGTGTATAAACATGCTGATCTTTGTAAGTACAGGTGACCATATGCAACATTATCAGAAAATAAGAGTGATAACTATAGACAATTTAAATTCAATATTTTTAAAATTCAATAAAACATTAGATTACAGAGAATATTTTCATAACTTTTTACAATTACTGAGTATTTAAAAATTATAAAAAAGGCTTTCACATCATTTCCTTAAATTATGTTTTACAGATAAAGTTTCCATAGGACAACATTAGAGCTGTCATCAGGCTGTCACCACATAAAAAACAGCTACTACCTGGTTAAAAAATGCATTTCTGTGATATTTTAAACTTAAAGTAAATAATATATATTTCAAATCAGATTAATTATACTTTAAATCAGTTAATATTCCTCAAATAAAGTTTCTCGAAAAGTATATTTAATTTTTGGAAGATTTTTTTTAATAAAGAGAATTACATTGCAATGAAAGTTGACTAAAACTTATTTATTGGTAGAAATAGAAACATGTTTCAACAGGTATTTGATAAGATATAAAGTCTTAGTTCAAATGTGTTCATTGTATGGCATCATGGAGTAACAGTGTTCATTAACCAAGAGTAATATGTCAGAATGTTATATTAAGCATTTGGTTGTGAGAGAAAGTGGTTAGTGAAGCTATGAATCTGACTGATGATACAAGTGTGTGAGCGGGAGAAGCCACGAACCTGACTTTGCCGATGCAGAGGATGTGAGCTTTCAGAGTCGGGAGAAGTCACAAACCTGACTTTGCAGAGGATGCAACATTTATGGGTCAGGAGAAATCATGAACCTAACTTTGTCAATACTGGTTATGCCGTGAGTTGCCAAGGTGTCCTGGAATGGTTATCAAAGCTATGAATCTGACTATGATGATACAAGGGTGTGAATGTGAGTAGTCTGGAGTTACGAATCTGACATTGCTAAAGTGATGTGGTGGTGTTGAGTTGATTTCATGGTTGGTATTTGCTAAGATGACAAGATAATATGCTGAAGCCAGACAGCCGAGGTGGCTCGTCAAGCCTGGGAGTGGCAACAGTCAGTGAAAGGTGGCAGTGATGGTGGTGGTAACAAAAGCAGCAGCAGCTTGGTTGATGGCCAGTTGTCATGGTGACAAGGTCATGGTGGTGGCAGCAGCAGCACTCTGTGTGACAGCCAGTGACCTGCCAGGCTGCAACTGACTTGGTTGTTTTCAGAAACCTGCTTTTAAGCAGGTATGTTAGTCCCCAGGGGCATTTCTTTTTCTGGCAGGAACATTGGCCAGTGTCGCTTTCATTGCTGGAGCTTGCTTTGTAGACAGGATATGATGCGTGGAGCCTATGTGCAGAAGACAACTTTTTTTTTCTACCTTCAAGTCGTTCACATCTGGCCAGCATGCAGAACAAATCAGAAAGAGGTCTAATTGCAATGGAATATAACAGTTCTCCCAGATCTCAGTCTGATTCAAAGGCAACGAATGATGATTTCAGCGAAGTCAGGAATGAGATGATTGTTGATAAAGAGAGAATGGTTTGCTGGTCCTGTTGAATTTGTTCATCCTTTGCTGATGAAATGAGTTGTTATATGCATTTCCCTTGTTGCATGCTTCTGACACCAGTTGTTGTATTAAGCGTTTGGTTGTGAGAGAAAGGAATAATGAGGATTAGATTTTTAACAAAATTCATCTTAGAATACATGTAGGGTGATTCAATTGTTTGGGCCAACATGCTCAGCAGAAGGCACAGCCTAAAGAAGACCAAGCTACTGGGCAATCTGACTGCAGTGGACAAAGCATTGAGACTTCAGAACTCTGATCTTCACATCCACATCCTGTTGTGGTGTCTCTGAGAAATCAAGGGTGCACTATTGCTCCTTGTGTCACGCACACACCACAGAACCTCAAAATTCACAAACAGGCCACTGTTGCATTTTTTGCCTACCACACCATCTCAACCATTCCAACAGAGGCAGTATCTAGCCACATACACATTGCAGCTGAACAAGCTTCCGACAATATGCTGACACGAATCAAAGCCCTACAAGCAGTGGACTCAGGTGAAGCATCTACACTCATCATCATGATTGATCCGAGAGACCACCGGGCAGTGATCTATCAAAACACCTACAACAGTTCTATCTAGAACTGGGGGATGTTTGTCTTCATGCTAAAAGATTCCCCAAAATATGCCCAAACTCATTGTGCCGTACAAGCTCTGAGCCAAATGCCCCACCACTAATCCCATGACTGCATCAACCACTCTATTATTACTCAGATGCACACCCACTTATCGGACTATAGGTGGAAGTTCAAAAACCACACCATTATAGCATACATTGAATCATGCAATACCTGCGCTGGATGCAAGGGGAATTATGGCAAGCATTCAAACTTGCCCAGTGGACATTGCAAATGTGGCAAAAGACCTTTTAAGGTCATATACACAGACTTCATCATGATGCCACTCCCAAAGTGCAAACAGTATATTTGAATGATTTTGGACAACTTTAGCCAACACTCACAGCCATTCCTTGCACTAGAGACCATGCGATCGACACGGCTCATGGACTCTACCAATTCTTGCTTCCTCTGTGTCTAAGAACTTCTGTCCATACTGTCCTTGGTGTCCACAAAGCTCTGCCAACATTGCACATTAAAGAACGCTCTCTATATGCTCTGCAAGCGCAGGAACTGTGAATGGACAGATGTCCTCAAATCTCTTGTGTCATCTATGAATGCCACCATCAAAAGCGCAACTAGAATCTCGCCACATTACGTCATCACCAGTCAGCATTCCAAACTACCCCATCAGAATATTACCAATGACAATCCTGGTGCTTACAGCATGCTGATAAGTGCTTTGCTGTGACAATCAATGAGGCTGACCACAAGACAACAAATATCTGAATTGGCTCATCTATAAAGATGCGATACAGGTCGGAGACAAGGATTTTCTCCACAAACCTCATTCAGCCACAGCCTACATATCACATCTGCCTTGGACAGGTAGTTACCAAGTCATTAAGACGAATGACATGGTACTCCAAATTGCAAACGGTCATGTCGAAACTACTTGGGTTCATTGTGGTTATGTACGTCAACTTGTACCTCGCCCTGACTACTTTATTTATAAGAACTTGCTCTCTCCTCCACAGACTCTCCAAACAACACCCGACTTGGCACCTCATACTTTGGCTGCCAACCATGTAAACAATGAAGACCCCAGATCTAGTGACCTCATGCACAGTCATGTCCCGATATTCCAAAGAAGAAATCCTAAAAGACAAACACGTGGTCAGCTACCAAAACATTTTTAAAATTTCATTATGCACTTTAAAAAGAGAAAAAAAAAAAAAAAAAGAAAAACAAAGAACATCATGACACCATACATAAAACATACCAACCCATCCATGACTCAGAATAAGATTTAGGGGTGCTGTTACATTCTTCTTAAAACCAGATCTTCTGATTCATGTTGCATTAATTTCCACCACTAGCCAGATGTGAATCCTCAGAAAGCCAAGACTGAACTAAAATTCTGTCAACTGCACATAGGCTCTACACATACCTTCTGTCTTTACTCACACACTCAAAGAAATAAATAAGCAATACTATCCAGAATTTCCACCCAATAGCACCCACTTCTGCCTAAAGAAACAAAATAAAAACCGGAGCCAATTTGAGCCTAAGAAAGGACATAAAAACCTACCAAAGGGACATTTTCAGCAGTTAGATGGCATCTTGGTACAGGTTCACAGAGTTCTTCAGAAAGTGACCTCCTATCTCCAAGAAACTACTTGTCAAAGTTTGTTTCCCCAGTAAGTCACAGAGTTCTTCAGAAAGTGACCTCCTATCTCCAAGAAACTACTTGTCAAAGTTTGTTTCCCCAGTAAGTCACAGAGTTCTTCAGAAAGTGACCTCCTATCTCCAAGAAAGGTCAAAGGTTGTTGCCCCAGTAAGTCACAACTCATCCTCCCTCTTCTTCTGTATGTCTCTTACAACTCCACTTATCTCTTTTTTCAACAAGAGACATCTACACCGATTTATCATTTGTTATATATTTACGTTAATACAATTGTTTATTTCTTTAAGTCTTCCTTATTTCTTTTTTGTTCTGCCACTTAATATAGCAAGAATTTATCAGAAAGCAGTGATCAAGGAATTTCTGCCAAATACAATTCTTATGTCATCGACTCGACACCTAATTCCTGATTGTTCTCAAAATGGAAACGTTAATATTTTACATTTAATGCCAGAGTTGAAGCTGCTATGAGCAACATTTTTTTATATCACCAAAAGAGTCCACTACATAGAAATGGGAGAATCAGATTCTTCTGAAGAAATAGTGAAAATTGAATTTTCTGTTATCTGACAACCCTGCTAATTTATGCATGTCTTAAATTATTTTTAGCTTGCAGATAAAGAGACTGTTAAATTTTGCAGTTACATTGTACTTTATAAATAGTGATGGGATGATTAATCGGAATTGAGAATCAGAACTTTTGGGGGGATTGGAATCAGTGAATTTTTAACCTAATTTCTGATTCTCAAAACAATTCTTTGGATTTTTTTTTGTTTAAAACTTAATTTTCCATTCATGGCACTACTAATAAAAATATATAAATATTTATTGATTTTAAAATATCAGTAAGACTAAAATTTATTTATCATAATAACACCTAAGTTAATTATGATGTAAATTTATTTTATTTGAGTAAAAAAACAAAAAATGAAATGTGCAAGTTTCTACTCAGTTCCCAAACTTTCCATAAAGTTTGCTAATTTACAGTCTGTTTCAGTTCAATATAAATTTTTTATTTTTTATTTCTTTTTAAATATTGTTAATTCACCCGTTTAATATTGTAAATTATTAATTTAATAATTATAATCAAAATTATGTAATATAAACACAAAATGAATTCATGTTGCTGTTCTGCCAGGCTCTCTTTTAAGACAATTTTTATTAGTTTTTTTAATTTATAAAAAAAATAAATATATGAAATTCCTGCCAATGTCACATTTGATTTCTTCACATAAAAAATTAACTGTATGTCACAGATTGTCTTCATGATGAGGCAGTTAAATTCTGCCAATTTGTTTTAATAATAGCTTTCACCCATAAAATTAATTTTAGTCTCAGTTGTTGAAAAGATTTATTTTGTTTACAAATAATTCTTCTTTTCAATAACCAAGACTTAAAAAAGTAAACATTCTTTTTATGAAACTTAAATTTCTTTCTACAAAATTCATGTATTTCTTAAAATTTTATAGCTTTCAAAATGGATTTTAACCTTTATTTACTTAAAACAATAAACAGACATTTATTTGAAGTTTCACACAAAAGTTTGTATTAAAAAACCTAAAATTTAATTTTCCTGTTGTAAATTATTGATCATTTAAAATATTTAAAACTTTTTTCTTATTTATTCCTCCTCAAAGCCAGGCGAAATACAAGTTTTATGTGTATAAAAAGTTAAAAATGAATATTTTTATCCCATTTTTATCTGGTGTGATTAAGCTATATTTTTTTTCACTTTTAACATGATTTGTTTTAATATTTTTAAAATAAAACTAATAAAATTTCATCTTCTAATAATCTAATAAATAACTGAAAAAATAAATCTCATACAAAAAATACACATTTACAGTTGTTCTCATCTTTATGAAGATTTTAATTATTTTTAATTTTATTTTTATTTTAATGCTTTGTAACAGTTGAACCTCTTATGTTATAAAATGATTATTTGCATATCAGAATTATTTAGATTTCAATTTCCTAATATTTTTTCTTAATTATTGTAACGTTTGCTAAAATTGCTTTAAAAAAATCAAGAGATATTTTTTTACTATGTTGTTGCACTTTTAGTCTTTTTTTTCTTTTAACAAAAATGAAACAATTTTTGATTCTTTTTACAAATTATTAAATATTTTAGTTGTGAGAAATCTATTTTAGACAGTAAAACTTATTAGTGACTATATTTTAGAGATAAGATTGTAGACCCTTTATTATTTATTTATTAAGTTGCTAACACATATTTAATTCTTATTAAACGTCTGTAAGACAATTTTAAAATTTGCATTTATTTTTTATTTCCTTGGTTGCAGAATTAGGTATGCCTTGTACTTTATCAAAATAATTGCATATTTTAAACCACAATACATAGGATGATGCCTTTTAGAGTATTATTGTTGCTATATATATATATATACATATATATATTAGGGTGTCTCTTATTTTTGAAGTGCAGGCTGAAATTGAATTGTCACCTCTAAATTTTAACTTTTTTATACACTTCTACTTATAAAACTTGCATCTCGCTTGGCTTTGAGGAGGAATAAATAAGAAAAAAGTTCAAAATATTTAAAATGTCATAATTTACAACAGGAAAATTCAATTAGGCCAATGAAAAATAATATTAAAATAAAATTAAATACAATTTTTTATGGAAATAAAATTTTAGACATTTAATACAAACTTTAATTCATTAAAAAATGCCACATATAAAATTTTAAGGAGATTACATAATATTTAGAGAGTGCCTTTGCTTGCTAAAATTTAAAAGGTGGACAAAAAATAGACCTTTTTTATTTTACAATTGATAGCAAACCATTATTAGTTGAATCTTTGCAAATTATACACAGTCAAAAACTAGGAACATAAAAAAATTTAAATTTTAACTGCTGTTTATTATTTTCAGACCGCAATTATGGCAAATGTATCCACTCCCAAGCAGAAAAGTGTAGTTTGGAAGTTTTTAAGATTTCTGATGAT